>JAANDG010000465.1:0-117690 GCA_036852015.1 Pelodera strongyloides | reverse complement strand
AGATGTGTTTCAGTTGAAACTGAGTTTGCCACACGGTTTTCATCTAGAAAACCCTGTGGCAAGGTGTGTTTCAGTTGAAACTGAGTTTGCCACACGGTTTTCATCTAGAACACCCTGTGGCAAGATGTGTTTCAGTTGAAACTGAGTTTGCCACACGGTTTTCATCTAGAAAACCCTGTGGCAAGATGTGTTTCAGCCGAGACTGCTCTTTCCACAGGGTTTTCTCCTATAAAAGTCAGTGGCCAGTTGTTCCAGTGTTGAATCGAGACTGCGACGAAAAAAAATAGAATCTCCTTTTGGTTCAAAAAATTGTCTATAAGATAAGATTTAATAAAAAAAAATCAGTCTTTGGGGCCTCCGCGCATTTCTGAGAACCCGCCGTTTTTATTGGACCCCAATATTCTGGCTGGGCCCTTATTTATTTCACGTTCGGACACAAAACTTTATTTGGAACCTTTTTTTCCTTATTTGGACCCTAACAAGAAGAGAGTAATTGATTTTATTATTGACTAGCTTTCGAGGTCGATTTTGATGTGAGTTTTGACTTTGTCGATGTGGGTGGTCGGATACTTGACGGTTCGGTTTGAGTCTGGCTTTTCTCCTGAAATATGGTTTCGTAATTCTACATTTTTGTTACAATTAATATAAGGGGCACTGATTCGACAAGTCAGAGTTCGTCCTGGCATGCTAGAAAAATAACCGGGAACTCAGGAAAAAAAAAGTTGTTGGTCATTATCAAATACGAAAATAAAAATACTTGTTTTGTTTGCGATGTTGCTTCGGGTGAACCTGCAGCTTCTTTTTCAAAACGTTCCACAGAAGCTTTGCAGCATTCTTCAATTGCCTGAAGACACATTTATGAGGTATACGGTATAAAAAAATAATCTACTGTATATTTTAGAAAGATATCCGGAGGGTCAGGCTCCCGAAAATTTGTGGACTAGCATTTCTTAGTATATGTATTATGCTGGGACTGGGACCGTTTATTTTATTCAAGCAGTATTTTTTACCTTAACTTGTTCTTCATTGCAACGGTTTCTCAAAATACAAATCCTTTCAGGATGGAACCAAAGGAGAAGTTTGGCGAAGAGAGGGTTAACCTGAACTGAGTGCTTAGTTAATTTATGGTAATCTTCCTTACGATAAATGAGCAAAACTTGTGGTGCATGGTTTGAATTTGAACTTCTCTTAAAACTTATTCATATACAACATACATCATGAATAAGTAGCCCAATTTGATGACGATTAGTGTCCCTGCTGAATGAAAGAGAAACAACTTTCAAGTAAGAAATTCACACCGAATTCCAAGTTTCTTTTTTAAAAGTTCCTTCTACCAACACTTCATAGACGGGAGCCATTAGACCGAAGAAAAGCTGAAATATAATTAGGACGTGTATGTAGTAACCAAAGACAATTCCCTATGGACAGTACTGAAACCCCAAGACCCAGCGATTCGTAGTTGCGAAGTTTCTACGAAGAATACGAATTGTTCGAAGATAAGAAGATACTAAAAGGTGCCAGAGTCTGGGGGGTTGAATCCACAGATCATGTGTTTATATCATAAAGGTTAAAATGTTAAGGTTAGACCCGTCTTCGCAAGAAATCTGACATCTGAACTCTGCGCGGGTCCCGTGCCTGAAATACACGGTCCGGCCTGCTCTGGGTTTTTGTTTTCAGTTAGAAAAAGATACCGATTCTTGCCAATTGGTCGCCGGACAATACATTAATATGAAGAAATGTTGTCCGATGAGAAGAAACGGTTTGTAATGAAAGAACAGACAGTCCAGCTGAAAATAGAACCTTGCACTATAAAGTTGAGACGGGCCCTAAATGTCTTTGGTGTATTGGTCCGTTTTGGTTCTTATTCAAAATCAGTTCAGATTCGCCATATATCATCTATCGGACAAGTTAATGTATTACTAAAAATTGTTCATGAATTGTGCACAGGCCTATGACGAGTCTTGTAGTGTAGGAAATAAGTAAATTTGGAGAACTCACAATACAAAAGACTCCAAAGAAAATCCAAAAGGTGAGAAGGGGGCGTAAATCGTTCGCTGTTGAAAATAACTTCTAAACGATGTACTTTGAAATTCAAATGGTGATGTTAACCCGTATATTTTATGCTTTGCGAGGGTTCAAAATCTTCCATTTAAATTTAAATTTCCACAACTAATCAAATTTTATTTCATGATTTTTTTTACCAATATTTGTCAGAACCCCGTACAATCAACTAATTACACTAAAGTATACCTTACCTTGAATGAGTTGTATATTGGGTATGCCAGGAGTAGGGTATAACAGGCGACCACGTATCCCGGGGATGTGAATATAACCGCCGTGAGCAGAACCCACACTGCGAGTAGCACCTGCACACGGGGCAGGCCCACCTTCTCCTGGGAAAATATGGAAATTGGAAGCGACTTGATGGACCTCTTTTATATTATACTTACTTTTCAACCAATAAATCTAAAAAAATTGTCATTTCTGAATTTCATGTATGAATTATCGTGCGGTAAATGTGAAGCGTTTATTCCTTCTAATAAGTTTTATTTTAAAGCAAATTTGATGATTGTCTAAAAGGCGACTGTAAGCCTAATATAAGGAAAGTAGTTTATAAAAAAAATACCTGCATGACAGTTAATTTCTTGCTAATGCAACACGTCTCAAATAACCAAGTTTCAATACTTCGTAGAACATTAACAGCGCTCATTGTTTGGTTAATTAGAAGACAATTTAGCAAATGATTCCAAACCATGAACTCAGGGTTTAAATAGAACTACAAGAAGAAGTATATTGTACTATTTTCCATCATATTCATATATGTTTCATGCATACGTTTCACGTACTCTTTTTCAACTCTTGTTCTGTATTTTCATTGATATGGCCTTTGCTGCCTTTGCAACTATCCCATCGTGTAACTTCTAAGCATTTTTATTCCATTCGTTCATTTGCAATTTGTATTTGGGGAAAAAGAAAGCTGTTTTGATAACAAAAGCAAAAAAAAGTTTTTCTGTCAACAGTCATATTTTATCGCTACATCAATGATTCGCTTTACCGGCAATTTACCAGCAGCGAGGGTCTGTTACTGTTACTCTGCCGCATATATTAGAATTTGTCTTGCACACGGCAAGCGTGAACAGATGGTACTGCGACTGTGGTGCAGTATTTATTTATTTATTACATACTGACAATGAGACAATTATCTACTTTTTATGCAGCCGCGAAAATTTGGTGGGTGCAGTTACCCCTAATATTCACTACATGTTCCTGTACCTTTTTATATTAAAGGGTCAGGCCCATTTCAAATGACCCCTATCTTTGATGATTCCATCTGATTCTCCATGTCAAATATAGTAGGATGCAATAATTTTCTAATTTACAAGCGCAAAAATCACTCATTATTCAGCAATTTACCGTGAGCAGTCATACCCAACTATTTATCGCATTCGTCACGCCCATTCGCGCTGATTGGCCGATATCGCAATCGCCACGCCCAATAGAGCATATTGCCCAATTAGCGCGAAGGGGCGTGACGAATGCGATAAATAGTTGGGTATGACTGCCAGGGGTAAATTGCTGAATACTGCGTGAATTTTGTGCTTGAAAATTAGAAAAATATTGCATCCTACTATATTTGACATGGAGAATCAGATGGAATCATCAAAAATAGGGGTCATTTGAAATGGGCCTGACCCTTTAAAGCGAAATGGAGGGCGTTTTTTTTTGAAACACATCGTGGTCAACTCAATTCTTACGTATGAATGCTAATTTACTCGAATTTTGCTCTATTTTTTATTCTAGTTTATGGTGATTTGCATAGGCTGCGTAAGAATGTTGGTGTGGTCGATGCGTTTCAATAACCGGCCGGTATTTCGCTTTAAAGGAAACGGTCGGAGCCCTCAACCACGGAAAATCCGTTAGGCGACAGGATATCGACCATTTGGCAGCAACTCAAAGACCATTTGGTGACCATTTTCCGACACTTTTCGTCGAAAATAAACTAATTGGCTTGAACCGCTGATAAACTGAGAAACGTCGCTCCGTTTTCTATAATTTACATTTCTATGGTGTTTCCGGACCGGCAATACATATTTATCACTTGTTTGAAATGTTCCCGCGGTGGACCGTAGATCATCATATATAACAACTTGCTCTCGCGCCCGCTAGCTTCCTTGTTTCTCAGAACTCTACACCTTTTATCACTTATGTTTCTTTATTCTCACACTCTCTCTAGCTCCATTTCTCTCTAAAGTTTCCAGTTGATTATATAGCATTATACCGCGCTACGCGCGCCATGTATCGACTTGTAGATCGGCAAATTACACTGCGGCGCTGATGCCTTTTTGTGACAATATATGTGTGAATTTATTGTTTTTCCCCCCACAATCCCATTTTCCACTATTATTTCATGTTAGCATGTGTAGCGTGTTTGGAAAGGCACTCCTGCCAATAAATTTACCATCATTCGTTTTTTTTTAACTCAGGTTAGCTCTAGTTAGCTTTTCTGACTTTTATTGTGTGAATTGTAGATATAAACCTACACCAGTCAGATTTCTTCACAGAAATTTACCTTACCTATCTTTCCTTACCTACATTACCAATATGAAACGAGGTGAAGAAATCCTCGTCTATAACTTTGAAACACGATACCCTAGTTCAGTAAATAATTTGTGCGTGTTGTCTGTTTCTTTAAATTTACTCTGTCTTTTTTACTACATAGGCTTCTATACACAATTTGAAAATGATTATTATTTGAAGTTGGAAAGGCACTCCTGCCAATAAATTTACCATCATTAGTTTTTTGAAAACTCATGTTAGCTCTAGTTAGCTTTTTGACTTTCACTCCCTGGATTGTAGATATAAATCTTCAACTCAGCAATTGAAAACCAGATTTCTTCACAGAACTTTAACGTGAAGCTTCTCACCCACGTTACGTACCACTCCTTATGACCACTCAAGTAAATAAGAACACCGCTGGCCTATTTATCAAATGAACAATTTAACAAAACTGAAACCTAACCTCATGGGAAATCAAAAACCCCGATATGGCCCCGATCACGTCCACAGGAAAGTGGAAACCCCGATATGACCCCGATTATTTTGGAAAAAACCCCGATATGACCCCGATCCTTCCAAAAAACCCCGATATGGCCCCGATCACGTCCCGCAAAAAGCCCGATCAGGAATAATCGGGGCCATATCGGGAACAGTTCCCAATATAACCCCGATTATTTCAAAAAACCCCAATATGACCCCGAATATTTGTCGAAAAACCCCGATATGGCCCCGATCATTTCCAAAAAACCCCGATATGACCCCGATTTTTTTCCAGAAAACCCCGATATGGCCCCGATCACGGCCCGATTCTTTGCGGGACGTGATCGGGGCCATATCGGGGTTTTTGATTTCCCATGTCCCTCAAAAAATCGAGCCGTGATCGGGGCCATATTGGGGTTTTCTGGAAAAAAATCGGGGTCATATCGGGGTTTTTTGGAAATTATCGGGGCCATATCGGGGTTTTTCGACAAATAATCGGGGCCATATCGGGGTTTTTTGAAATAATCGGGGTTATATTGGGAACTGTTCCCGATATGGCCCCGATTATTCGTGATCGGGCTTTTTGCGGGACGTGATCGGGGCCATATCGGGGTTTTTTGGAAGGATCGGGGTCATATCGGGGTTTTTTCCAAAATAATCGGCGTCATATCGGGGTTTCCACTTTCTGTGTACTTAAAACCAATGGTTTGTCGATCTGCTATATGGGAAACCAAAAACCCCGATATGGCCCCGATCACGTCCCTCAAAACATCGGGCCGTGATCGGGGCCATATCGGGGTTTTTTCTAAAATAATCGGGCCATATCGGGGTTTCCACTTTCCTGTGTATATTCTCATCTTCGCTTGTAGTCTTGCCAGTGTTTTTCATCAGTAATTTCAGTTTAAATTATTTTCTTCCAATTCTTCAGCCTGTTCCCCTGAATGGAGGATTCCGATCCTCTTCCCACCCGTATTGATCCAACTGGAATATCGATTGATGGTGTCCCGGTGGGCGTGGACAGAGGCAGAGTGGGCGGAGTTCAACTATGCCCCGCCCTCATTTTAAATTCCCAACAAGGAATTGCGCCCGCAGTCAAACATGTGTACAGGTAAATATAACTGGAATTACTATGCTTTGAGTGAATATTTTGAAATACTTGGAAGTAATGAACTATATTTTAACCCACTTGGCCAGGGCCAGGAAATCCGGTGTGAATCAAAAACTCGATATTGGCCCGTGAATTCACTTTTTATATAAACACATGCCTTTTATTTAAATTATTTATTTAGTCGTCTAGCTGCGTGTGCTAATGAATTGGACCAAGGAATTGGCGACCTTTTACTCGTTCTCATTGGCAATGGAAACAGTCTCAGTCAGACGGTTAGTAGTACTGTAATATGTAGATCCTTGTATTTCCACTAACATATAGATTCTTTAAAGCGAAATACGGCCGTTTGAAACACATCGAGTACACCAGCATTCTTATGCAGCCTATGCAAATGACAATAAATTAGAATACAAAATCGAGCTAAATTCGAGCAAATTAACATAAATATGTAAAAAATCAGTTGACCACGATGCGTTTCAAAAACAGGCCGGTATTTCGTTTTAATATTTCTTGTTTATGCACGCATTTAAATTATTTATTGCTTAGAAACTACAACACTTCAAAATTTACCAAGCAATTGACCAGTCGTTTGATGCACTTGTGCTCTTTACAAAAAACTTTCCGCCTCTGATTAGTTAATTGCTCTTCCAGTATCTCTCCAAATTCGAGGATTGTCTTTCGTCCATAGTCTCCAAGTGTAGTGTTTGGATAATCACATCCGGAGAGGCTGAAGATCCATTGGCGTCTGCCGCAAGCAACGTCATCAGAACTATTCTGCCACAGGTGATTTGAATGAAACAATTGGCAATACTGCCAATCGATATTAATATAGTTCTTTTGGCGCTCCATTGATGGCAACGGATAGCTCAGTATACCCATCTTGAGTGCATGAATCCGTGACAACACAGTAAAAAAATGAAAACAAATATATAAATCCTCGTGAGCTAGAATAATTGTGCCAAGAGTTTACTGCCGTACAGTCGTCTTTTATGTCAATTATCATTAAAGAAAATGTAATCCACATTCAAAATCAGAACCTCCTCAGGAAGTAAATTTCTTGCAGAACGAGTCGGATAGTGAGGTTCTTCACATTGGCGTCAACACATACAATGTTGTGCTGGGTGGGAACAATCGAAATTCAGGTTGATCTAATATTATTGCTGTACTTTTTTGGGACCTAAGGGAAAATGTTCCATGTACCGTGCTGACAGTGATACATCCTAGAAACGTATGCTGTAAATATACAACTGCATTCCGCCTGTAGTATGTACTGTGTAGCATTTCGTCCTGAAAATTCCATCGTCTCTTATGGCGTTGCGCTCTTTCTAAGAGACTAAGAAACATTTAAACATAACATGATGGCCCCAAAGATTTGCGTATATAATACATGGGAACGCAGCTGTCAAAAAGAAAACTTTTCATATGTTGCTTCAACGAGAAAATTGGCTTGCAAGCGGCGTGGTATCGGCGGGCAAGTTGCACGCCGTACCGTTTCGCGTGCATGTTTTCACGCCACCACGGTGCCAAATGCCAAATGCACGCTGCACGCCGTTGTCACGCGGCTTGCACGCCAAGTTTCGTCAGTGTTGGTTTGCTAGTTTAAAATTTTTTTAGTTCTGGTCGATCCAACTACTCCAATGGCGGATGCAAGCGTCAATACACTTTATGCTCTTTGTAGAGGAATTAACGAGGTTTGGGAATGGTTTTTTCTTAATTCAATTATATCTCATTACCAATATATTGAATCATAAATTTCATATGCCTGCCACTTGCTTGAATCTAGACTACTTTTTGAATGTACTGAACGTTCAAAACAGGATGTTGCATATCTTTCATTTAATTATTATATGGACATACGATCTATTTAAATTCAATCTCTAACCAATTCGTTTCACGACTGAAACTGGTGTCAATTTTGGGGTTACTTACTTATTCCGATGATAATTCCTTATTTTAAAGCGAAATGCTAGCCTCTTTGGAAAATTTGCATATGATAAGCAAATCCTATGTATCCTAGGCTAATTTTGTACGATTGCCGTGGACGATCGTACAAAATTAGCATAGGATACATTGGATTTGCTTATCATATGCAACTTTTCCAAAGGGGCTAGCATTTCGCTTTAAAAAGATAGCAAATTACTCGAATATTATTCTAGAATGAAGAAATCGCCGATTTCCGCGCACATTTTGCTGTACGGCTGGCGCATCCACCTCCAGGTTTATTCATATTGATATAATAGTCAACTTACGAGAAATGACCTTTTATGAGTAGAAAGAAAAAAGCTCAACATTTTATTTATTTTGTGCTAAGCGTTTGAGTTTATAACGTTTTTGTGCCAAGTACGAATAGGTCTTTTAGGTTTATTGATTTTTATTTTGTCAAAGAATATTAATCAATACAATATAATTATTGTAAAGAAATATACGTTTATTCTTCTTTCAGCCCTTCTAATTGGTGTTCCAAATGAGAAGACGTTGTCTACGGGGATGACTCCTCAAACATCTAATGCGCCGCCCATTCTACTCTCTCCTTCTAGTGATAGTCGACCACTACCGGTCAGATAATTACATGCTAATTACCTGTTTCATATCTACAATAAGGGAGCTTTCGCGATGCCGAAATCCGAAATCCATGGCCCCTTGTCAGTATGGGATGTTTTTATACGCATTTCCATCTTAGGGTGCCTTTTGCTTATATGATACCAGACGGCTATCGCCGCCTGATGCGACTATGCTCAGGCGATCCTACTAAAATGATCATACTGCATACGCATACTTATGTGTAACGTCTGAAACTATCTTTCAAGTGTATGTGATAAAATGCAATCGCTTACTTTGAAGAGTTGCGAAAAGGGACTATTTATACCAAACGCCTGAAACGTAGAATTCCGTTTCGTTCACACAAACAAAAAAGTAAACTCTTCTCCTTTATATAATAAAAATTTATGTAATCAATAAACCCTTATTATGAAAAGAGTCCGCCGAAAATGACATCTCGGGTCATTGAATATACAGCAATGTTACGTTTTAGCTATGAATGTAGTTTTGTTTTAGTTCATAAGTTCAGACTTTAGAAGGTTTTTAGTTAAATTATTGTTGTTTTAGGCCGTTGTATTCTCCGGTCAATCACGAGCGTCTCTGATCGAACTATTCATATTTGTGGAGAATGGGTTTCCCGTTATCGTGCTTCAGGTTGAATAATTTATTGAAGTAACTTTCTACTAGGCAACGAGTTATTCCAAGTTCAACAATATTACGTAAATTCGAAATTTAAAATTCACCTGATGCTGTATTGCTTGTAATTGTCCCAACACAAAAATTACATAAGCATTATCTTACTCAAAACATATAAACGTTAAAATTTGTTACCCTTTGACCAGGTACTCTTTACTTTTACTCTTTATCTATTTTTCTCATTCGACATTGGTTTCTGAAAAGGCCAACAATGATTGATTTTCTTGAAGGACAGTTGTGAGCTGTGTGATATACTGTACAACGGATGGTTGTTATATAGAACGCCTTCGTTTAAACATGAGAAGTTTGTACGATGGCTTGAGGCACATATCGATGGTGAGTTACCAACTGCTTATGTACTATTAATATGTTCAGAACCATGAATAAAACACAGAATTTTTTCATTTTCCATATAAGCCAAAACTGCACAACGTAACGCTCCTAAAGCGTAACGTATGCATTTATTTATTCATTTATTTGTGCATTCCACTAAAATGCCAGACCCATGCCCATGGAAATAATGTATCTTTGAAATAATGATTTCAGACAAAACTGAGCATTCTACTGTTAACGACGAGACACGGAGTAAATCCTCTGTCGAGCTAATTATCCAAATATTTGCAATTGCCTTTGGCGACTGTCAACTCATTGAATTTGTGGCCACGGATGAGGTAATTGTTCATTAATTTTACAGATATAATTAACATTGCATGAGATAACACTTTTCATTGACTAAAAATTCTCACTATGTTGTCTATAGTTTTTGTATTAGTTTCCCTTACTCGTCCAATTATGCCTGTGCAAATAGATGTACCTTATTCACACATAATAGCCAGTCTGTCCTACCTTTGTTTTGTTTTGTTCTACAAATTTCTCACTTTCTTCAATGTTAAAGATGTATCGTGCCTACTTTGGGAAATTTGCATATGATGCTCATTTCCTATGTATCCTATGTAAATCTGGTGCCGAAAGCTTCGGACGGGCACCAAAGGATACATGGGAAATGCGTATCATATGCAAAGTTCCCAAAATAGGTACAATACTGCGTTAACAAACAAATATTATGTTTAATTCCAGCTCTCAACCCTCCCTAATCGATTGGTGGAACTGTGCACAACAGTGCACTCAAATCCTTTGGATTTAAAGCGAACTCTTGGTGTCTCAGCAAAACTCAACTTGCCTACCGTACTCAATGCAGTGGATACCGGAGCGGTAGCGGATGAAGAGGTAGAATACCAATACAGTATGAATACTAGTACACAAATCACAGTACATATACCGAAAGCACGTGATCTAGCTTTTGGCGGTACTGTTAGAATTCCATAGTCCATAAAGCTATTTCATTTCAAGCTACAACTCGGTGTACAGTTCACAGCTTACAAGGTTACTTTAATCAGGGATGTTAGTAAGTCCTGTTGCCGACTAATAAAAATCATCCATGCTTTTCGTGAATTTTGGTTGCAAATGAAAAATTGGGGTTTTGGTCGAGCGGGGGTCGAACCCGCATCTTCGGCTATCCGGGCCAATGCGATTACCAACGCTACCGGGCACACCACCAACATTCATTCGACAAGCAGTCCGTATGCTTTTTAGTTATGGAATTACCTTTTGGTGGAGGCATTGACACACGGGGATCGAGTCGATTTTCTGGCGGCGATTTTGGAGAGAAATCATGAATTTGTCGTTTCTGGAGAACTTCTAGTTCGGATACTCAATTCCGGGGATCAGGTACATACGAGGAAGAGTTGTAACTTTTTTTAAGTCGTATTGTACCTACTTTGGGAAATTTGCATATGATACTCATATCCTATGTATCCTATTCCAATTTGGTGCCCGTCCGGCAACCTTCCGGCACAAAATTTACATAGGATATGCGTCTCATATGGAAATTTCACCAACAAGGTCACGAGAGTGAGAATGGGATTGGAGTTAGAGAGGCAGAGTACCTGGTGAGGGCATAAGGAGAGTACAGGGACATGAGGAATCGTGGGTGGATACTCGATCTAAATCTTCTAAAAAAAAAATTTTTTTTTATATTTTTAATACAGGGACATATATTAAAACTCGAACTCGCCGGATAGCCGCCGAGAGGATCAAAATGGGAGAGAGAGAAAAGAGAGAAAGAGAAAGATGTGAAATATGTTTTACTGTAACTGTTTTAGCACTTCTTCAACGCTGTAATCATGTGTCAGTGCCTCGGTTATTCGAATAGTCTACTCGAAGTGGATGACTCTTTCTGTGGACATTTGGAGCAGTTTTTGGTTGGTGACGAGTAATTATCTCTATTTTTTTACGTAGCATACGGTATTTACAGATTTACAGTTTTTTAAAGCGAAATATCGGCCTATTTTTGAAATACACCAGCATTCTTATGCAACTTATGAAAATGAACGTAAATTAAAATGAAAAAATGGAGCTAAATTCGAGCAAATCGTAAGAATTCAGTTGTCTACGATGAGTTTCAAAAACCGGCCTTTATTTCGCTGTAAGTTCTCGTATTGCGCACCAGCCATCCGCCGCCACCTTTAGCTATAGAGCTTGCGGTTTGTGGCATGTTATAGTAGTTATCGCTATCTCCCCCCGATTATGTGATTACTTCGGCATTCGGCACGGCGAACTTTTCGACCATCAACTACGATGAGCAAGTAAACAAATTTTACCTTATATGTTCATAATATTAGTGCGCATAAATTATATAATAAGATCAAATTGTACAATACTAGCTTTGCAGGTCAAATTATCCCATGGTGTGGAAGGTCTCTTCCCCCATTCCTTTTCATCCGCGGTAGCAAATGGTACCGCTGTGCAATGCTTGGCGGTATGGATGTTATTACTTCACAGGTGAGTGTATATACTATTTCTTGGTTTGATATAATCACTAGTGTACGTCGCATCTTATTGTTAGTGGACTATTATGTGTAGACAATTCACATATATTGACTAATTAACGAATAAAAGTTAAAAATAACAATTTAGACCGGCACAATTGAGTTGTTTGATAGCGCACACGGACCATCCTATCCCCACTGCGTTGGTGTTGAGCAGAGTGGCCAGGAGTCTCAGTGTTGAGGTAAAACAACACATAATTAATATTTATTGATTTTGGATCACACAGCATAATCGACAACTTCTCAGCTCTAATTGTAAGAATATCTTTGAGATCAGACACCAAAATTCTTTCACAACTGTGCCACGTTCTTATGTATTTTGACACATAAATTTCAGAAATTGACCCTCGGAACTCGGAACTATACGATTTCGAGTAATTATAGCAACAGTCAATTGATGAGTGTTAAGCTTTATTATTTGAGTTTATAATAGGATTATGAAAAGAAACTATTGTTCCAGGCTCACGATTGGTTCTTCTACGAGGAGTCCCTCCAACAGACAGCCAGATCACTCTCACACTCTGCACTCTCACTTCTGGAATCGGTGCATGCAAAATCTCCGTCTAAATCATATCAAGTACCGTACATTCGGAATAGTATATTATTAGATGGAAAAATGGTAGCCGTTGTAAATATCTGAACTTGTTAGCTAGTGGAATTTCTGATTTCTAACTGAAGCATATTATTTGCTAGTTCACGTTGTATAGCTCGATGACCACGCAATATTTCCACTTTTTAGGTTCTCTGCGAACCCTTGGAACCTTTTAACGGAGCCACTCTGACACAGATTGCCTACCAGGTATGCAAAGCTGCAAGTATATCACAATCAATATATCATTTTTGCAACCAACCATCTTGGCTCGAATCTGTATAATTTGAACTTTTTCAACATTTGTGGCTTTCAAATTCATCCGTTTTAGGCACATGATCAACACTTCTTGGCGCATGAATGTTGTCAGAGATGGGTGCACAGGTTACTGTATGGACATTTGCAGGTATTATATGTAATTATGTAGTTATCCACTAATTGTTCCTTGCTAGGCTCCACCCACTTATACACGTTGTAAATTATTTGTAAACCCAAATACGTAAAGTTAACATTTTAAATATTTTCAGGTTCGGTCTGGTTCGTTCCCCAATTGTCTACCAAAATGGATCAAATTGATATTGAGCGGTGAGTTTATTTTATTTATTTTTTTATCGATAAGATTCCATTTTCTACCCCTTACAAGAAAATTTAGCAGTAAAAGTAATGGATTGGTACAGTTTGTATTAAAATGTTGGTAGAATTCGTAGAATGTTATCCGTGCGCAAGGTGCGCAGGTGCTCGTTTCGTAAGTAGTTGATCCTGGTGACAAACTTATCCTTGTAAGAAATTTTCATAATTATTTCAGCCTTTCTCGTGTTTCCCACTCGTTTCTGGGTGGCCCTCCGTCCTACGGTAATGAATACAAATCAGTCGGAGAAGAGATGTACTTCGCCTACGGTAGCACTACTAGAGTCGGGAAGAGCGCCCAAGAAGATACGGGCGCTAAGTACGTTTAGGTAGGTTCTTTCTTATTTATAATGGTTTATTGTCTTCACTGTTATAGTTATAGTTGCTCTTAATTATCAGAGAGTTAAAACAACCGGTTCTCTAACTCTGAACCTCAGTTGTTTGGTTGAATTCAAATGCACATGTATAATTAAAGACAAGCTCGTTCGGAAACCGAAACAAAATAAAGAAAGATTGTAATCAGTAACATTTTCTTTAATTTCGTGTCACTTGCTCCAAAAAGCACACTACCATAGGAAACTCAGCAATGGAAAACAACGAGAAAATCCAAAAATTTGACTTTTCTATTTCCAGCATGGTGTCGGGTAGAAGTGATGCACTAACTAATATAACATCGCCCCTCCTCTCACACAGTGCACCCGCTGGGGTACCAATGGTCAGCATGCAACAAATGGTGGCAAATGGTGGGGAGTCGGTCACACCACAGAGTATGGTAGGTCTTGCTTATCTGTTTACTAGCTGCCGTAACTTATTGTTAGGATCAGGTGAGCTTATCAGCTATTCCTGCTCTGTTCGTGGTGAGGTGTAAGGAGGGAGTGTTTAGACGGCCCATGTCTATGGCCACGAAACACTGCGTGTTACACTAGAGCTGTCACGTAGTGTATTAAGTGCCAGTGCGGAAGACGTAAGTAGAGGCTGTCATACGAGAGGTTGCGGTTTCGAATCCAGTTTGACTGCATGAACTAATGAAATAATAAAACTTTTTGTTTATTAAAGGAGGAGGCTCACGAGAATGAAGTGCTCAAATAGTTTCCTTTTATCGAAATATGATGGTATTAAATTCCCAAAGACATGCTTTACAAAGCAAAAGCTTTTAATTGGAAGGAGTAAATCAATATAAAATTATGAATTCAATCAAAATCTTGGATCGTAGTAAATAGTTGATTTCCATAGTGGGAATGCAAATTTCGTGCAGGCTTGCAAAACGACTTGTAAATTTGCATGTTTAACTTTGAAATCTACCTTGCATACGATAGGTTATTTTATTTGACTTCGAGTTCTTTAGATTAATTAATTCCTCCAAACTAAATCGCTGTACCTTACAATGCTTGTTTTTTGGAAGATCAACCCATCATCCTTCGATTAAAGGAAACTATTTGAGCACTTCATTCTCGTGAGCCTCCTCCTTTAATCCATAAATGCCAGGTTCTTCCAATGGCAATGGAAGAAATCGATTCTTCACAACAACAACGTCACCACAAAAAGAAACCACATAGAAGACACAAAAGACGGTAGGTAGATCACAATGAAGTGTATGTTTGTAGAGCGTAAGCCGAGCAGCACAAATGTTTCTTCACGGTTTCTATGTAATCTCTGAACTCTGAGCATGTGATGATTGGGTACAGTAAAATAAACACTACAGCTGTTATTCCTCTCCATGAGGAAACGTGACCACTGGAAGAGCGGGCCACGCACGGCTGCGCGGCGCAGGTCAACGCGAAACTTCGGCCGGTGCGCGGCCTACAAAAAACGAGAGGGCCCAGGTGCGGCGGCCCACCCATTTCGGGCCTGGTGTAGGCCGCGCACCGGCCAAGTTTCCTCAGTGGTGTGGCATACTTTTTGTGTGCTACCACCAACCAATGCTCCACGTTCTCTGTTTCAGTTGGACTCCCCCACCACTGGCCACTTTCTACAGTACACCAATCGTGAAGTATTGGGTCTCACTTGTCTTCCGACTGCTTCACATATTTGTATTTGCGTACTCGGTAAGTCAATATTATCATTATTTTCAAAGAAAGCAAGTAGTTTAGAATCCAAAAAAAATTGGTATTAGCGAAGTTTCAAGAATACTAGAGGTTGGCTAAATCATATATAATTTGGGTCCCACGATTATGACTCTGTCTTACAATTGCCGATCAGCGCTTTATCGAAAATAATTGAACCTGGGAGGGCGACCCAGAAGCTAGAGCTGTTCTCCTTTAGCTACAGTAATCTTCAATTCATCTCCCAGGTGCTGCTCCCCGGCTGTGGTTCTACCGTACTCGACACAATTGTGTGGGCGTGGTCTCTGATGACGTGGATTGAACAGATTTATGTAGTTTGGTCGAGGAATCACACAATTCCACTAAAGGAAATGCCGTGGAGGGTTGGTTTTCTTAGAAAAGAATGGATGATTTTGCATTTTTCGGATTGCGGCTGACAGTCTAAAATTACTTTCAAAGCCACATTCATTCGTTTATTGAACCAACATTTTCTTTATATAAAATACACCACTTGAAACTATGACATAGCATCAATCAAAAATATTCCGTTCCCCGAAAATGAGGCATTTTACGAGCTGGTATCGAACCCGAGCATACGGTATAAATTCAACCTTAACATTTTCTTCCAGGTATTTGAAATCGTCGTCACTATGCTATTTCTGTTTGGAATGTTCACACTCAAGTTATTTGGTGACCAGATTATAAACGAGGAAATATTGGTACTTTTTACTATATACTCAGCCGAACTTCATCTAACATTTCATTATAACTTGGAGCCACTTAACAATGTGTTTCATCAATTGTTTATGAAGGAATAATAATAATTTATTGGTAATGAAACAGCACAAATAAGAACATGCACAATAATTCAAATAGTACATAACAAAAACCAAATGGTTACCTGAGATGAAGTGCCTTACGACACATACATACTAATAAGGGACCTAGTGACCAATTTAGAAAAAAATATTCAGTGCAAAGCACAGCAAACGCTATCTGCTAATCAGCACTCAATCCATGTGCAAACGTGCTAAATGAAATAGGGACTAAATGTTAAAGCGAAATGTCAGCCCCTTTGGAAAATTTGCATATGATAAGCAAATCCTATGCATCCTATGCTAATTTTGCGCGATCGTCCACGGCTATCGCGCAAAATTAGCATAGGATACATAGGATTTGCTTATCATATGCAAATTTTCCAAAGGAGCTGGCATTTCGCTTTAAAGCAAAATCTGTACATTAGCGCTAGTCACGCTACAACGGGAAAATTAGCAAGTCGCCGCGCACAAAAGGGGGCGGTAGGCCCAATTTCGAGCCTAGGTCTAGGGCACTCGCCACGTGCATGCGAATGGTGTGCATTTCAATACAAATTTCCGCATTTGCTTTGCACTAATAGTGTCTCTTCAAAAAAAAACGTCAGCACCCTTTTTTCGTATTATTGGGGCGGAGCGCTACCACATAGTTTTAAAAATAAGGTGCCCTTCAATTCATTAAAGTGACATCATCGATTGGTTTTTCTAAAAAAAAATTTTTTTTAATATGTCCATTTGCAGGCCTTCAACTCGGTGTATCCGGGCAAAGTGTTGACATCTTTCTTCCTCCTCTATTTCTGTTATTCAACTTTGTTCACATACGTTCCACTCTCAGAGGTATGTTTTTCTAATATACATTAAAGGGTCAGGCCCATTTCAAATGACCCCTATTTTTGATGATTCCAGCTGATTCTTCATGTCATATATAGTAGGATACGATATTTTTCTAATTTTCAAGCGCAAAATTCACGCAGTATTCGGCAATTTACCATTGCCAGTCATACCCAACTATTTATCACAGTTGTCACGCCCCTTCGCGCTAATTGGGCAATATGCTCTATTGGGCGTGGCAATTGCGATATTGGCCAATAAGCGCGAAGGGGCATGTAAACTGCGATAAATAGTTGGGTATGACTGCCCACGGTAAATCGCCGAATAGTGTGTGAATTTTGCGCTTGAAAATTAGAAAAAAATTCAGCCTACTATATTTGAAACGGAGAATCCGATGGAGTCATCAAAAATAGGGGTCATTTGAAATGGGCCTGACCCTTTAAAGCGAAATACCGGTCGGTTTTTGGAACACAGCGCAAATAACTGCATTACTATGCAGTTATGCTCAGTGTGGTCGAATTGGGGTCTATTTTTTTATTCTAATTTATGCTCATTTGCATATGATGCATAAGAAAGCAGGGATACTCGATGCGTTTTAAAAACCGGCCGGTATTTCGCTTTAAAGGAGGAGGCTCACGAGATCTAAGTGTACGATTTCTTTCTTCTTATCGATAGATGATGGTATTTGATTCCAGTAAACATGCCTTACGAAGCAAAAGCTTTTAATTAGAAGGAATAAATCAATGTAATGCTTAGAATTCTATCAAAATTCCTTACCATAGCCTTTCTAATTGTGTGTGTCCCGAGGGTATCTGGTCGCCTCAAAATAAGGAAATAAGGGTGCAACTATAGCTAGATACCCGCGGGAGACATACAATAAGAGCCAGATAACCTCGGGACACAAAGGCTACGGTCAAGAATTTTGATAAAATTCCAAGCATTATATTGATTTATTCCGTCTAATTAAAAGCTTTTGCTTCATAAGACATGTTTATTAGAAGCAAATACCATCATCTATCGATAGGAAGAAAGAAATCGTACACTTAAATCTCGTGAGCCTCCTCCTTTAATAATAAGGAAACAGCTGTCTCAAAGTAGCGTGCTTTCATTTCCTTTCATGGCCCTCACGGTGAATTTGAGGCACGCAATTTTTTGTGTTTGGCCGCCTCACATGCGAGTTTTGCCCGTTAGGCTAGGGCTAGGTGTGCTGTTGATGACCAGTGTATGTAACGAGTATTTTCCTCTTCTAATTTAAAGCATTATTTCTTGCATTTCAGATATTCGGTCCAATTGTCATTCGGGTCAAGTTAATGATCCTCAGAGATTTCACAAATTTCCTAATTATGGTCGCTCTGGTCATGGGAAGGTAATTAACTTTTATTTTTAATCCATTAAGATTTCAATTCATAGCGAATAGTAAGTAATTCTCTTTGATAAGAGAAAAATCTGTTTCTTGTGGATTATTACATTGAAAGAATCGAGTCCAATCAGTGCGGGACCGCAATAATGTTACATGTAATAAATGGTTGAAAAAAATTTCAGTTCGGCTGTGGCAGTTCATGCAATCTTATTCCCTGATCAACCACTTACTGCTACTGTAATACAACGTTCCTTGTCGTGGGCGTGGCTCAGCTTATTCACCACTGACATGAGCGGACTGCAAGGTAAGAACAGCAATATTGGTATGAACAGCAATGCGCTCCCGACACACACAACCACAGAAATTTGCATATAATACATGCAAATTCAGTCGTTTCCGAAACCACGTACTTTTTCAACCACAGTAACTCCACTAGGGGTTCTACGAATCCCAAGTAAAACTTTCTGAGATATCTGATTAATAAATTCTGCAAAATATTGTAATTGTTTAGAATCCGAACGATGTAAACAATCCTACCTCGGTTCACCGCGGCAATTTTGTACGAGTATTGGACAACATGCTGATGCAACGTGCCCGCGACAGGGATGGCCCGGCTATGTGGCCGTTATTGAGTGCCTTTTCAAAGATTAACGACAATAATTGAAGGGGTAGGGGGGTAGAACATCCGACGGTCAAGTCAAGTATTCTCCTTTGAAATGGAAACAGGAAACATGTGGCCTTAGTTTCCATTATTAGGTACAATCCAATATCAGAAGAGTCAAAAGTAAATTAGTTTAGCGTCACACAGTACAAAATACAAACTTCCAAGGGTACACCTATTACTATGATTTGTATACCTTGCATTTGGAAGCTACAAGTTTCCTTTATTATTATTTTTCAGATACTTCATTCTTCTTAAACTGATCCTCTGGCCAATTCTCTTTGCGTTTTTCGCAAAAACTGCCAAAGCGGTAGACGAGGAAGCGGACAAAATATGGAAATATCAGATGTACGGATTGGTCACCGACTTTAGGTAATACATTCAGTTTTTTCCCTTTCGTCAACTTTTCTTTAAAATCAACAGATTTAATGAGAATTTAGATATTCTAACAAAAGCTGGGTACGTCCTGGTTAACGATAAGTGAGTGCATAATTGCGCACACTTGCAGTTTATGTGGCCTTTCTATAATCGTTATTTAGTATGCGCCCGTGTGTTCCTCCTCCGTTTACATTTTTGTTCTTCATTGCGGCGGCTTGTTGCAGGTTGGTTTGATATTGTTTAAGTTATTTTTTCCTAAGTGCAACGGGATATCTTTACGAATGTTGAGTAGAGGATCATTTTTAACTAACATAAAAAGTTGTTATTGCTATCGTATTTGGCTCATTTTTTTTTTTTGCACAACATGACAATTTACACAAAAGAAAAAATGCTTCAGGGCGCGATCGTGTTTCTCTTGTTGTCTTTCGCAAACGTCGTACGATCACCCAGATATGGTTGGTTTGGATGTTTTTATGTGCCCTTTTATGTACATGTTTATAATCACTGTGCCAGCAGTAGGAATGTTTTGGGAGATATTGTACATGAGGACTGAAGGATCAAGCGTGGGTACATTGCATCCTGAAGTCGAGCAATTTGTCATCTGGAACTCGTCGTCTACTGCTCAGAGCCTCTGCAGAACATGTCATATTCACTTTGATTCTGTACTTGAACCCCTTTGAAAAAGGTGCACGCTCTTGTGGAGTAAAATATTTATTTATTTTATTTACTACATCATATCATATTCGCAAATTGCTGAAATTTGCCGTCGCTTCAAGGGAGAAATCGGGAATAAATTGCCCAAAATAAAGATACCGTATTCTTTAGGTGGATGGAAACCCACAGAAATCCTACTCAATCTACCGTAATCCATCGATACCATTCAAGTTTGTTTCTTTTGTTTTTTAGCGTGCGCAAGCCATAATTACGGTGCCTTTTTTGAAACAGTTTATAACAGCAAGCACAATTATCATTATACACACTTAAAATTATAGTATTATTCATTCAAGTAGGTTCACAGCACAACCACCCTTATGCACACTAGATTATTATTCATTCAAGTTGGTTCTTCGCACAGTTAGGCCTTAGGCCTACTTCTCAACTAATTTTTTTTTTTTTTTTCAGAAAATTTGAGTTCATTCACGCATTTTGGAGACAAACGGCCATTGCAAGTTGGACTGAATCGAGAAAGAAAGGAAATCAAAATGCTCTGGTCAGTTTTGTGTTAAAGGGAGAGGCCCACGAGAAAATAGTTTTCCTCAATTTACTTGGACGAAAAGTCCGGAATTTCAGAAATATTACTGTGAAAACCGCATTTCTTTGCACCTAGAACTCACAGAGTTATTCCCCGGCAAACTGTTCGGCCAGGTACCGTAGTCAGAATCAAGTTTTGCGCTTTTAGGGCATTACAGAATTGGAAACGCCTTTTTATAATCGTAGGAATGATCTTTATTCGTTTAACGATTATTATGAAGAGAAAGAATGCCAATGGATGGATATAAACCGTAAAAACGTTGCTGACTACGGTACCTGGTCGAACTGTTTGCCGGGGAATAGCTCTGCGAGTTCTAGGTGCAAAGAAATGCGGTTTTCACGGTAACATTTCTGAAATTTCGGACATTCTGTGCAAGTTAACTGAGGAAAACTTTTTTCTCATGGGCCTCTCCCTTTAATAGTCACTCTTTTAACCATTTGCTATTTTATATTTCCATTTTATTTTATTTCAGGTTTCGACACTGGCTGAATTGAGAAATATACGAGCGCAACTGAGGGTTTTGGGACTTACGCATTCCTATGAGAAAACTGCGGAGACAAAGGTATTCATTTCCTTGAATTTCTAGGTTTCAACTTTAACTAGACTCTGTTTAACTATCGTGTTTACAGTATGTTTTACGCTTCTTTGTTTTACTCGGTTGTACGCTGTTTAGTACTTTTATTACATAATCATCTAGTTTTCGAAAATATCTCGAAATCCTCTCGAAAATGTATCTTTCTATTTATATTTTGCTTACATTTTTTCATGATGACAAACAAATTCCTTCAACTTACTCTACCGCAGTAGCCGCAGCGGCGTGAGGGTGCGCTCCCTGGCTGGGTACGGTTTCCCGTAAAATGAGCGGGGGTGCTATGCGAGTGGTCCGCTGCATGAGGACATCAACCATGTAATATGCGTATTTTCACTATCATTCCACATTCAGATTCGCAAGGTTCCTTATATGAATACATCTGTCTTCCGCCTTGTTATCGATGAAAATGAGAAGACTTGGAATACAATTTTGCCTCACTATTCACCGCCATTTTATTCAAAACCGGTGGAGGAGTTCCCAGTTGAAATGCAAAGATACGTGGACAATACCACACAACAGGCAAGGTTTAGAAAACTTACACGCTTGGAAAGATCCTTGCGGTAGCCTAGTGGTTTACGCATTGGATCAGCAGTCCAGACGCGCGGGTTCGGTTCTAGCTGGTTCCCAATTCATTTTTTATGCGAAAAATTTGATTGCTAGAAGTCATTGTAATAGCTGCATTATCTCCAGAATGTGGCTGAATTACGAAGAAATTGGCGTCTTCGACAAGCAATTGAGTCACAAACACAACCCTGCGGATTCACATTATCTGGTACAGAAAATTGGAGAGTAACTACTTGTAAAAAAAGTGTTTCTATTCAAAACTGTATATGTAAGCAAAAACAAACTACTGTAGGTTGGGAGAGAGAGAGCAAGTTAGAGAGAGAGGGAGGGAGGGAGGGAGAAGAGAGGTGATATGGAGTTATTCTAAGCATAAAAATAAATTCCTTCTTTATCTCCAGGTGCTGGCTATCCATTGAATCCGAATGGCCGTAGAGGTCTCGTCGGAAGAGGAGAACTGGCAAAGTTTGGAGCAAATCATAAGATATTCTACATTATCGTATCGGGAAATGGATTGGAGAGCAAGGTAAGTGGAACTGATTTTCTTAGCCATGTCCTACAGAATCGGTGCCAAATCCTTGAGATGGAAAATTTTTTTTGTAAAAAAATGTCGGAAACGAAATCCATAATACGTTTCAAGGATTTGGCATAAGCAGTCCAACTTTTCGCAACTCCAAAATAAGTAATATGGGTACCTTAATTATAGGCAATACGTTTCAGACGTTTCATATAAGTATTCCATTTTTGTGAAGTCACCTGTGCAGTATTGGAAAGTCGCATCAGGCGGCGTATCTCGTAAATAAAAAAAATATCACACTCATAAACAGATATTGTTAAACAGCTGTCTGACACAATATATTTCTCAAATCACCTAGTCAATAAACAAGCAATTCAGATACTCCTCCAAGCAAATTCCCTACCAAATGAGTGGCGATATGAGACTGGTTCTCGGGATGAAAACCTCACTGCGATACTGGTGAACCTGGGCATCGCTGAGGGAGAGGCACAGGTACGGTGCGCTAGCTTTAACTATGATCGTAAGCGTACAAGTAGCTCAGTGACCAGTGTGTTGCTTCGAAAAAGCGACGATGGTTCAAACTCGTGCGGGAATCTTAATTCCAATACATGAAATGTATACAATCTTGGATCTTTCATCAATCGGTGACCAATCCTACAAATTAAGTAAGAGTGCTAAAGCATGTTGTTGTTGATATACCGTATTTTCATAGGTTCTGTCCACCCGACGATTAGACGTGTCGGACACAGGTCCCGCACATATCTACTCTGGCCCCGCCTCCTCAGATATCGAAACTGACCACGCGTGGGTGCAACACGATGTGTGGGCGGTTTGTCTGAGGTAATAATTGTTCCCTTATCTTATTTTAAGTTTTTTTTTTGAATAAAAGCAGGCCGTGGCGTGAATACACTCGGTTCTAAGCGAATCAGTGAAGGAAAAACAGACGAGCACCAAATTTTATGTGTTTCCAAGTATGCCGAAAATCTACCGTATTTTGGAAATAAACGAGAATTTTTTTAATTTTTCATATTATATATATATGCAGGTTTCAAGCAGAAATACGATAGTATTGACAGAAGCACGCCGTATTTTTTGGGATACTTGGAAACTCCTTACACTCGCGTACATAGACAACAATTATGTTTCAAATTCAGAGGCCGAGAAGAGCAAACATTATTATTATTTTGCTTCTCATTGTTAAAGCGAAATACCGGCCGGTTTTTGAAACGCATCGAGTACACCATCATTCTTATGCGTCTTATGCAAATGAGCATAATTTAGCATAAAAATAGACCCCAATTAAACCCCATTTCGCATAAATACACAAGAATGCAGTTATCCACGACGCGTTTCAAAAACCGACCTGTATTTCGCTTTAAAAACCGTAAACCTTTAGGCAACGTCGTGTGTCTGCGTCTCCTCCTTCTGGCTACATATGGCAGAATCTCTCGTCTACTGGACTATCTCCGGAACAGAGCAAATGGGTCTCACAAGCAAAGGAAACACTTAATATTTGAAATTAAATTAAGACATTGAGCTAGATTGTTGATCTGCTAGATCTCTTCCAATTTTTCTTCGGAACTTTTATTTACTAACAGTTTTTTTTTCATAAACACGCTCTGCTCTAAGTGTCTAATTGTGAGATTTGTAATATTTATTTTTATTTTTTTATTAACATACATATGAAAAAGGATATTTTCGTCCCTTTTGAATTTGAGGAGCGACGGGTGATTTGTCTTCAGTTTAATAGTTTACATGTTTACCTGTTTACATACTTATTTTTCTATATTTTGTTATATAAAACCTAACCGCGCCTGCGACTCGAGGTAATCACTACACAGCCGATATCACATTATGCCATGGTACCCGAATATTTCCCTCAAACTCTGATAATGAAAACAAATCATGAATTTATGTTGAAGTATTGTTCGAGTTTTCTGACACCGTTTTACTCACACAAGTAAAATATTGCGATCGCGACGTTGCAACGTTACCTGCGCACATACGAAACTAACTACGATACTAACTGTTCATACAATGTTTTGTACACACATAATAAATCATACATAAGAACATAAGTAAAATAAAGTAATAACACTCTATGTTCTCTAACTTCTTTTGTACAAAGATCAAAGAGGGCAGACATGCTAGTGAATGTTAGTCAGCTCAACTATTTTTTAGCGAAAACAAATGGTGAGAACCTTATTTTTTAGCTTTGCTCGTAAACAAATAAAAAAACGGTTTGCTATCGAAAGGTTCTTGTTTGACAAAATTTTCGCCGATAGTAAAAAACAGTTTGCGAGTATTTTTTTAAAGCGACATGGCATGTTGTTTTTGAGACGAATGTTGGACCACTGCATTCCCATGTATTGTATGCATATTAATATATTATATGTTCTACTTATTTCCATTTAGAATATCATCGCGTATCGTTGAAGCCACTTCCGCCTAAAATGTAGCATTAGTAGATTCTGTCAGCGTGGTGAGCTCCCAAATGGTAGAATAAATTTCTCATATTTTTCTATTACAGATCTATGCAGATACAGACATACAGATATTATTTGACAGTGCATAGAAAAAAGTAGATGTATAGAACCACTACTTCTCACTGTCAAATAATATCTGTATCTGCATAGATGTGTCTGTATATAGTATATTAGAATGCAAAGATTTGTGCCACACAATAAAAAAGTCCGCCATTACGGGACAGCAGACGCCTTGGCAACTTGGTAAACTTCAACGGGCGCATCTGTATAATTAAAGGTTTTCTTTAACTCTTGTGGAATACTTCACAAAATTGCCAAAAGTGCGCCATGTTTCCGCACCCACCCTTTTTGCTTTTGGGGTGCGGCACTGGATACTGTGTTCTTTTCCAGTCTTCCCACGTACTCTATTATGCGAACGTCTTTGTTTTTGTGCAAATATAACTCAGTATTTGCCTTTGATAACTCCGACGTTTACTTTCCTTCTTTCTTGATTCGCTTGATTTTGATAGACTCCGTTTCGCAAGTGCTATAATCAGAACTGAGAAGTATGGGGAAAACAAGGCGAAACTGTTTTCCGATTCTACCATATTCTGGTATCAAGTCAAATAGAGAAAAGACGAGTTCTTTGTCTTTTCCATATTATTATATTGTATTATCGTTTAACAAACAAGCAATGTTTTACGGACTCTCTCTCTCATCTTCTCTCTCTCTTTCTCTTTCTCTTTCTCTTTGGCTTTCTCTGTTCTCTCTCTCTCTCTTTTACATTCTCAGAGCGTTTATTGTCTTGATTCTGTACCTTACCATTAGTTTGTTATTCCAAAACCCCCGCTGCTAATACAGTACACAAAACTTCAACCATTAAGATATCGTTTCATTCCAACAAAACGCAACACGATGGTTTACCAACACTTACTGCATTCCCTCATTTGTTCTTTGTCAATAAAACGTCATGTTTCAACAAGTTGTCTAAGTTTCATGGACAAATATAGAGACAAAGAGGAACTCTCATACTTTCTACTTATAAGTTCTACAACTAATTGACTAATTATGTTTCCTACGTGGAAGTTACAAGATAATTAAACAAAATGCAAATAAATTTTTTAAATTGATGCCCAGAGAAATCAAAAAGAATAGTGGCTTCCTATGTGGTAAAGCTCCCTAAATGAATAAACAACAATAAGCAAAAGAGAACGCTCATACACTAAAAAAATGTCAGCAGGCATTGGGGAAATTTTGCCTGATGAAAACGTGGGCCGCGCTTGTAGGGTATTACGCCGCACACAAATGATTGCGCGGCTCACCTCACCACCTAAAATTTCACAACGAGTTTTATTGGGTGTGCTTTATTTCTCACACTTTTTATTAACTTACAATAAAATAAATCTAGAAATTCAAGGCAAACTTATTCGTTTTGAAACTTTTCCTTCTATTTCAACATTTAATTGCCTTCAAACTGACAATCAGCTGATAACTCCTTACCTTAAATTGGATTTTAATCACACTTTTTTGTGTTGTTACGTGAGTGTTTCAAGCGGAAGTGACGTGCGTTATAAGTCACAAGTTTTCCTATTTTATTTATAGTTTTCTGACGATCTGTTGTAAATTTTGAGTTATTAAGCGATATGCCAAGTTTTTTATTTTGTTCTGGGTGTGTCTGGCATTCACAAGTTGCGGTACTTTAATCGACAGCTACATTCCGTTTACGTTAGTCAGTTTAATTAATAAAATGAAACTTCCGAAGTAGGCGTTCAGCCAATAGGAGATATGAAAATTTAGCATAGCATTTTGATGAAAGGGCGATAATATTGTAAGGAAGTTGGATTAGAAACAAAATGCTCTTGGTTTCGTGTTAGGGGCTAACACTTCCATGGAAAACCAAAAACCCCGATTTCCCTCAAAAAATCGGGCCTTGTTCGGGGCGAAATCGGGGTTTTCACTTTCCTGTGTCACTACTTTCGTGTTTACTTACCGCTGTATTTCTTTAAAGGATCGCAGTCACTCCAAAATCATCGTTTTGCTTCGAGTTTACTTGAATTTGGTAAAGAATAAAAAAAAATACTTTACCAAAACCGAATAATTTGAATTCCAACTCAGGGGGTAAACAAGTAGAAAAGTAGTTCTACTTAACTACCGCGGGATTATGAAACGTGTAGTGATATGCCTGCAGACCCTTGCAGTATATGTAAAGATATAATATGCAGATATTTGCCGAAATAATTTGCATACTTCCGATCGGGAAGCAGCTGTATGAACACGTTTCGTGATCCTGCGGTAGTTAAGTAGAACTACTTTTCTACTTGTTCACTCCCTAAGTCGGAATTCAAATTATTCGGTTTTGGTAAAGTGTTTGTCTCTATTCTTTACTAAATACAAGCAAACTCGAAGCAAAATGATGATTTTGGAGTGACTGCGATCCTTTAAGTGGTTTAACTAACGTTGCATATAAATAAGCTCTAGTCAGTTTTGAGTATACTCTATACACTATACCAAACATGAAACAATTTATGCAAAACAATATCATACTATGTAAAAACGGTATTTCTACTAGCCAGCCACAAAGCTTATCTCTTGAATTTGTTTCAAAACTGTCTGCATAAGAAGAGTGAGCGTGATTCAGAGTTGTTCTTAATTATATACAGGACGGCCAATGAAATGTCCAGTTATTAGATAATATCATAACTTTTTGCAATATGAATCACCATAAGAAAAAAAGAGTCATACATCTAAACCGCATGCACCAAATTGGGAAATGTAATACAAGATAACACAACTCAGGTTTGGAACTACTTTATTTGTGTGTTTATTTATTTATATATTTATTAAATTAGTTGGTTAATGCTGTCCATTATCAAAATAAAATGTAATGCGGTTTCCAAGTATGCTGAAAAGTTACAGTATTTTGGAACTATACGAGACAATTTTTTTATACTAAATATGCAGGTTTTGTGCAAAAATACGGTAGTATTCACAGAATCACGCCGATTTTTTGGGAAACTTGAAAACCCCATATACTTATATGAATCCCCCTAAACATATGCTTTAATAATACACGACAACGCATACGTTTATACCAAACTGCTTAAAGTAGATTTTCGTGACGTACACAACCAATCAAACGAATTTTGTTGGTTTAATAATAGCTGATGAGTTTTGAGAACCGTAATGATGACAAACCTAAATATGAACTCACAGTGGTTATATGTTACATGAGTCCAATGAAAGATAATGCAGTTAATGTGTAAGCTAGCTCCATATCATGAGTTCACAATAAGACATTGGTTTCGGTTACATTATATTCACAACAATTATAACATTTTATTTTGTGTTAAACGATTTGCATTGAGCTTTCATGGAATTGGATCAATAATAATCTATTTTACACCATTATATGCTTTAATTGGTCAAGATTATGTACATTGTGCGTCTTGAACAGAAACTTGAATTTTGAATGTGTAAATTTAAACAATTATATTCTATTCCGATCCCTCTGACCCAGGGTTACGCAACCCACACGTATCAGTTATGTGCTCTTTTCCCGCAACGAAATGGCGCCATCATCGCACTTGGAAGTTTTTGTCATTTCTACGCGGCGCGCGTTTTGCATGCAAAAGCGTTGCGGCGTAACGCGTAACTGTCATAGATGAACGGCGAAGTTTCTACTAATAAACCCTCACTTATTATAAAATAATATTTCTACATTCGTGTTTTTAATAATTTTAATTTGTAAAACTGGCACAAATATACTATTTTCAGGCAAATGTTGCATTCGCCGCCAGCCGATACACTCGGACATTTCCATTCGGGAATTCACAAACGGAAAGCTACAATTGACGAAATATTTGAGGTGGGAATACGGTACAATGTGGGAGATATTTCTAGCAATAATCGATAATTATTAGTGATCAATCGATAATTAATAATCATCAATCGATAATTACTAGTGATCAATCGATAATTACTAGTGATCACTCGATAATTACTAGTGATCAATCCTTACAACCAAAAGAAGCCCTTGGCTAAACAAGCAGTGGTAGCGAAAGCGTTACACACCGAATGTCCAGTGTGATTTCATTCACTGGGGGGATATCGCAGGGGAGTTGTTCCCGTAAGTGTCCCCGGATGTGTCCCCGGATGGGATATAAACATCGTTGGTGGATACTCATCATAATAAAGTTAAAAAAATTAAAGTATTCAAGTACAACTTTCCATTCTGTGGCTTATTCTGGGTAGAGCAAAAATCGTGAAATTTGAGAATTGAATTTAGCCATAATGAATTTAGTCTATAATGAACACACAAACTATTATAATTTGTGTTGACCACTTTCTACAGTACACTTCCCGGAAATTTACTGTAGTGGGAGTTCTCTCCCGGTTAGAGTTTTCCATTCGTTTCCCCAAATTTGCGTTATCTCTTCTCCTTCCCTAATAAGGCATCATGTTCCTAACTCTTCTTATCAATTCACTACTTGGATGAACCTTTCCAGGCGCCTTTAGATATTGGCCCACTTGGGAAATATTCCCCGAAACGCTTATTTACTACTTTTTATTGGCTGATATTGTTTTTATTTGTTTATTGTTTTCTTTGGAGCTTTACTGTGCAGCCAGAGGCAATTAATTTTTGACCGTTAAAGCGAGATACCGGCCGGTTTTTGAAACGCATCAAGCACACCAACATTCTTATGCGTTATATGCAAATGAGCATAATTTAGCACAAAAAATAGACCCCAATTAGACCCCACTTCGCATAAATTCATAAGAATGCAGTTGTCCACGACGCGTTTCAAAAACCGGCCGGTATTTCGCTTTAAACGTTTATGCTGTGTTATTTTATTGGAGAGTTAATTTTAATAGTCTAATTTTGAAAACACTATGCCTATCACTTATCTACCTCGCGCTTTTTTCTAAAAAAAAAAGTACATTTGCATGTAATGATTATCCCAAAAATCTCTACCTCTTTTTACTTTCAAAAGCAAACGTATAAACTTCACATTAAACAAATGTGAATTAATAATGCACTGAATAATTTTTGTCTTTTCCTTATACTTCGATTTTAACCAAGTTGTGCTCAAAATCAATTCAGCCAACTTAATCGTAAGGCTAGAATCTAGAAAAGAAACACCACTTCATTGCCTATCTCCATAAAAAATTGATGACATTGTGTTTTGAGTTTTGAGCAAAGTATCCCCCCTTCCATCTACTCGCTATTCCTTTATAGTTCTGTTACTCTCACTTTACACACTGTGTTTATGCTGTTATCAGCTAACTGAATATCACGTCTAGCCACACTGGCTTTTGCCAATTTCCGAGTTCTTATCAGTGTATCAACTGGCCGATCAGTACAGGAGAAGGGACACTCTTAGGCCATCTAACAAGGAATAATATAGTAAAATGGAAGAATTTGAATAGGGAAACAGACAAAACTCAAGCCAAGTCAATACCAGAAGTATGTGGCACCACACGGTATTTCTTTGAAAATCCCACATTTGTACTAATTTATGCAAATCGTTGGCGTGTTCTTTGATCATTAGCAGTTAAAGCTTATGATACGTGGTCTGGTCAACTGTACTCCCATGCATTATATACAAATTATGTTCCATTATGTGCCCATCTGTAACAAGTGGGCAAAGTCGCGTTTAATACCGCACAACGCATGCAGTTGTCCAGAACCACGTGCCATATCACAATGAATATTTTTTCAAAACCACGTGTCATACCGCTTTGAATACTTTGACCCCACACCCGTGTTCTAACAAGTGAGAGTAACTTTAACATGAAGTAAACCTACGCCCCACTCCCGTGTGTTATCAGTTCCTCTCTTCCGTTTCGTCGTATTAACCGTCACGAGTTATTCGCACTTTTTATTCGGCACTACGTCGTGCCGAGATACCGTAAAAGTTCCACGGCGGCATGCGTCGCGGACACTCGGCTTATCAATGCCAGACATGGGTCATCACTAAACCACAACCCTCGTATTCTAGGAGTAGGCACTTACAGTAAGAAACAGAGCAGAAAAGGGGCGTGGCGGGAAACCATATAGAATTGCACTTTGACCTCGTTCCTGTGGTATAATTCTGCACTTACGAAGAAAAACTTTGAATGAGAATGGCTAAAAGCAGGTTTCGAGCCGGTTTTCGAAAAATTCGTTGGTCTTTCGAACGAATTAAAATGAAAACCCGACCCAACTCGAGCCTTAGCAATATTGCAAATGAAAATGCTTTTCAAAAACCAGCTGTTATACAGCTTTAAATGCAGTGATCCGTTTTTTACGCCAGGACCATATGGAATATATCATAAGCTCAGACACATCTACTCATTTGAACAATTACATTTGATGCGTCAGAATTTATGTGAAGGTTTCTATGGCGATGTGAAGATGTGTGATGAACTAAACGAACCACATCTAACAGCAACGGTTCGTTGAATGAACCGCATCTAACAATAAGGAATACACTTTTTGAGTCCAAGTTTTCAGTGGTTTCAATTGGCTGGCATTCCAATATATAGTTTTGCGCTTCTTTGACAATTCTTCATAGGTCATTTGGGCCCTTGTCCGTCTGACCCAATTCTTCCATGGGTCATTTGGCCCTTGTCTCCTCTGTCCCAATTCTTCCATAGGTCATTTGGGCCCTTGTCTCCTCTGTCCCAATTCTTACATAGGTCATTTGGGCCCTTGTCTATCCGAGTCCGAACTGTTCTGAGCATCTTGGTCTTAGGATATCCATTTGCTTAGGTGTCTCTCTTCGATATATGTGATCAAAAAACTATGTACATAATATATACAGGCTTCTGTTTATGTTTCCTATATTGAGCGAAAATTGAATATTTCATTGTCTATCCAACGCAAACTTCTTTCAGATAAAGTAGATTAGAAACTGTAAATTCCGAAATTATAAACAACATGCACAACGGACATCAGCGGGAGGTGAGAGTTTAGATCAGGCGGACATAAGGAAATGAATTGTATGCAAAATATTGGGTAAGAAAATCCCAAAGTTGTCGATGAAGAAATAATGTTAAAGCGAAATACCGGACGGTTTTTGAAACGCTAGTGTGCAGCTAAATTCCTGCGTATTTATGCTGAATAGCTAGACTTTAGCTAGATTTTTTATTCTAATTTATGTTCCTTTGCATAAGCTGCAAAGAACGCTGATATACTTGATGTGTTTCAAAAACCGGCCGGTATTTCGCTTTAAACGAATAATTCATGTCAACTTGTCAACCATATACGAAGGGCTGGCGCCATATAGAAGAATGGAATAAACAATAAACCTCTAGTTATTGTTGACCTTCAATCATACGCCTTTTAGGTGAAACGGTCTCATTCGAGTATCAATGCTCTGAAGAAGGAATTTGTCGATTTAATGGAGAAGAAGAGAGCATTTCTCATGCAGCAGAGGTGAGGGGGAGGCTTAGGGAGATGTGGTGATACCCTGGGGAGAGTATGATAATTGAGGGAGCGATTTTTGGGGAGGTTTGCTAATGTTAGAGGAGGAGTTGTTCATACTTTGGAGAACTATCAAGTATGCTTTGTGAAAAACAGGAAATCCCGAACCTCGCGATTGAAGCAGAGTTACACATTTCAGTATCCCTCTTACAGTTGTGTTACTTACTAATAAGATATGAACCTTGCGTCCCAGATGTTGCTCAATAGATTGATTAATATTATTCTATGAACTGGAATGAACTGAGTGCACCGTTTCCCCCCCCCCCCCCCCGGTGCACCGTTTCTGCGGATTCAATTTGATATAACCCGGTAGCATTTTTCTTTTTTTATCAAAATAAATCAATATTTCAGGCGAAGTTCCCTCTTGGTCGATGCTCGAATAATCGATGATAATTCGATAATGAATCAGTGAGTTGAAAATTTAATTTTTTTAATCAAGATTGACAAGTATGCGTATGCATTCTCATGTATAAACCCAATAACGCACACAAACTGTCTTGTATTACTGAAGCAATACTTTACTTACTTGTAAGTTGTAAGCTTACTAATTTTACTTGTCTTCGTACTGAAGATTTATCTGTGTTTAGATTTGCCGATTTCTACCGTAAAGTGAGTAACACACCGATGGCGCCCAGTGACCACAGGACTCAAATTGAATTGATACAACAGACAATTAAAGAGTAAGAAACATGTAATTGTTAATAATAATTATTTACGAAAATAAAGTTGAGGTTCAGGAGATCTTTATTGTAGGTGTTGCATACTTACACTTGCCTCATCATCTGACCCCGCAAGTGATAAATGTGAGGCTGGTCCGTTAAGTGAATACAGTAACCCTTGCAGATCGATAGTCGTCGAATGGCCGCGTACTGTATTCGGACTCGGGTCCTGCGGAGATGAGGATACGGTAGAAGTTGACTCCGCCCCTTTGATCCATAGGGCCAGGAATGTGGTCAAATGTCGCACCAGTCATCCAAGCATGCGCGTTAAGTGAGGATATATTTGGAATTTAGCTGGGAGCGAGAGAAGAGAGAGAGAGAGAAAGAGAGAGATAAAAGAGAGAGAGAGATAAAGGAGAGAGAGAAAGAGAGAGAAAAAGGGGAGAGAAATGGGTTAAAAAAAGGTTTTGAAAATGTGAACTTGAGAGAGTAAGGGGGCACATTGGTAACATGATCGTCTACCAGAGCCCAACTCCATGTCTCGTAAATCTATTGCCAAAAAATATTTACAACTTTGCGCGGCGTTCTAACTCCTTAGTTTTTCTTTACATTATTTTTGTTAATATTCATTTCTCTTGTCAACACTCAAATGTGCTCTGTTGTTCTATCAGTCCCACACTTTCCTCTCACTAGTGTGGAATATAATATGTTTATTTACTTAGTCTCCTCCACTTCGCTTATCAATAATTTTCCAACCACCTAATATTTCCCCCACTCAACGACAACTTCAAATAGTCATTAGAAGAATAGTCCAAGTAAATAGTGTATTCTATATTTGTCTACTTTCTTGTTTTTGAATCATATAGCAACGAAAGGAAAGAGTAGAGATAAGTAGTACAACATTTCGACAACTTACATATATAAATTGTGAGAAACATTGGTCCAAAATAGGAGAAGAATCCCAGGGGGCTTGATTATTCCAATTTTAAAAAAGGGATTTGACTACGAAAAGGTTCTTGAATAGATTACTGATGGTGGTGCTCAAACAGCGTAGCCTCCCTCCAGCATTAGATCATAACATGCTTTCCGACTGCACTTTCCCTTTTACCCTATAAGCTTTATATAAGAGAAATCTGAAATCACATGAACCACAAAAATCGGCATTGAACATACAGTAAATTTAAAACAAAACGAGAAATAGACTTGGCCCAGAAACGGTGATTCTTCTGTTGCAAGGTACTGTATCGCAACTAAATGTCTCATATTTAGAGTGTTTGCAATTGGAAAGTCATCAGAGCAACCAAAAACAGTGGAGGCTTTCTTTCGCGCAACTCTTGTCAAAATAACACTCGATGGACAGGAACCGAGGTAATTAGTTTTCCCAACTGAGGCAATTAATTTACCCAACCGAGGTAATTAACCTCAAAAATCTGTAGTAAAATAGATATTATAATTATCTTTAAGAAAATAGTTTGTTGACGTACAGTCTAAAAGGGTACATGCACGAAAATCGAACATCGAGTGCTTTCAATGTTCTAACGTAAATAATTTGACTACGTATTTGTTCAGACAAGTAGTCGGAAAGGTGATCCTCACCCAACGAGAGGGTACCCCGGCCACCAAATCCGCCGACCAAAATGGTGCAATTGTGAATTCGGAAGGACAATTGGTAGCATCGCAAGCTGCCCCGGAAACGCACACTTATATACTATTGGATAGGTTGGATACTACGCATTATTTTGGAATACGGTATAGGATGTCCGAAAATAAGCTTGTTCCACAAATTCATGGTGCATATGGGTTGGTTAATATTCTAGACTGCGGCTGTAGTTAGCAGGGGTTCGTTTCCTATTGGGACATTGATTTTTCCAGATTTATCTATTATAGTATCCTTCCTACTGAAATTTTTTCTCAGGTTTGCTGAACCGAATGCAAAAACCACCGGCTTCAAGTTCGAAAATGGAGTTCTCTGCGCGACTTTTCCGGAAATGGTATGATTTTTCCAAGTACTTTCAAAAAGGGTATTGAAAAAAACGCTAAACGTTATCTGGCGAGCGAACTAGTTGATAGTGATGTGAGTGTAATCGATGTTTTGAGGTACATAATTTGATTCAATCTGTCATTAAGTGTCATTAACTGTCTCAGGGTGTCACACTGAACTCGATGGTCGATCGCCGTCAGTTGGCCACTCGCTACGCAATGCAAGTGGAAGTTGCCGTCAACATTGATAACAAGTTGATCATACAACATGTGAGTTACTGCAACAGTTACATTGCAAAATAACCTGGGGAGTAAGCGATTCAGACAGTGCATATATTGCCCGGACGTCTACTTTAAACTGTGAGCTAAACGCGTGCAATTTCTGGTTGCACCTGTGCGGCGTACCCAATGCATAATGTGCGGCGCACTACCGCTCAATTTTGTCAGTGAAAAAAATGATAATATACAAAAAAAACGTTCCAGACCATTCTCTCTCAACCGTTTCTAATTGCTATCACGAATGATCAAACGGAGCCACTATTGCTGTCGATATTTTGGCATCGACTGCTGAATACGGACCTTCCAGTTAGTCGTTTCTTTCTGTTTATTGAAATATAAGTCCAAACTGGTTATTGAAGTTCCTAGGATTTGTAAATTCCCGACAATTGCAGAACAAGTATGGAAGAACACACCGTTGCGGAAGGTTATTTTTGTTTATCTGAAATATGGTAATTAACGGAAAATTGCTCCAAAACAAGCTCCAACTCGCGTGAACATGTTTTCTGTCGATTGCAAGTGCCCACGTTATATTTTAAATTTAAAGTGAATCAAGTTCTATTTCCTTTCTCTTAGGACCCAGTGGACCCAACCATCGACCTGCCCCCTTTAAAATGGGGAGTTATCAAGCAAGCGATCACCCATTTCGTGAAAGCTCAACATTCTGCTGCACGATCGCTTCACCGATCGGAACTTTTGCATATTCAGTGCATGATATTGCTGCCAAGGTCAGTTAATTGCTTTATTATTTGATTGCAATTGATAATTATGCTGCATCCACAGCCGTACTATTAATTAAAAAATTGCATCACGAATGTTACAAAGAATTGTTGAAACATGCTAATAACATGGGAGTAGAAACCATCTGAACGAATAAAGCCGCGTCTTACAAAGTAATTGTTTAAGGTGTGCTGCTCACGCAGAGCATATAATTATGAGTCTCCTTTTTTTAATAACACTTTACTTTATCCACAGAAAGTTCGCATAAGGATATAGAAACAGAGGGAGAAACACACACAGGCTAGACACACGCTAGAGGTCTAGTTTGTGTGGAACTTCTCTGTTGTCTGCATTAGACAAATTAGACTGATTTCGCGTAAGTATTACAATTTTTTACTATATTCTCCATAACGCTTCTCCTCCACCTTCAGGATTCTCCACTGCGTGTCCGCATCCGCTTCAGAACGTATGGAACTGGCACTGTACGGATCAGTGAGAGAACAGAGATGCACAGAAGAAAGTACGGTAGTCAAGATGAGGAATAGACTATTAGAGGAGGAGATACTCGACGAAGTACTCATCGACAAGAGGGAACTGATTACGGTAAATACTGTTAAATCTTCAACACTGAGCAAATCATACAGACAAATGTTTCCTAGCGCTGTTCTCCAATCAGCAAAATTCCTTTTATTTTTAGGATCATTGTTATTCCATTCTGGATATGCAAACGCAGCTCAGACACTCTGTTTGGCAATGGTTGTACAAGGTTGGTCACATCTTTTTGTCACGCAAGCTGTATGAATGAGAATTTGCTTATGACTTATGACACAGATGTTTGATATATTGGATCTCTTGCTATACCATATTTGATTAAAAACAAATCGTTTACACCAACAGCGTGCACCTTTATTCGAGGGTGAAAATACAGTGTCAATGTTTGCTTATGACATGTTCCAAAATGGACCTGAGCGGCAGGCTCCGAGTTCCAGATGACAAACTGCTCGAGGTCTTCGGGCTAGGGCCAGGAGGGGTCTGTCATGTGATTCTAACCAGAATTTGTAATATGCTTGATCTCTCAGGCAACTGAACTGCTCATCGACGTGGGACACAAAATGTGCCCCAGTCCCGTTTTCGGAGAGAAGAAAGGGGTGAAGACGAAGAAACAGATGATTGCATCAGAGGAATACCAGACAATGGCAGGGCTATTCAATAAAGGGTGAGTTGTAAATGGTTACGGAAATTGTAGAACAAATAGCGTTGTAGAAATGTTTGAAAAAAGATTTAAAAAAAAAAGAGTTCCGGAAATAAGTCCCTTGACGCTTCGGAAACTTTTTAGCAACAAACTTTACTTACAATTAGGAGACGGTAGATTTCTAAATTGTACAGTATCCCTATCCCTCACCTGCCTGCTAGTAGTAAAAGCCTTTATGAATTTCCCTGTGCACGTAAAATACTCAAAAATTCCAGTCTGATCAGTTTCACATCGGCTCCGGGTGCATTGTCGATACTCAGTGATATCTCGCGATCACCAAGACTTCTCTCGTCTGAGTCCGAAGCACGAGCGATTCTGCTCCGATTTTGTGACGAAAACGCGGGATACATCAGCTTGGCGTACACTGCGAATGAAGGGTGAGCCTTTCTGAAATGTATTGAAGAATTGTTTCGTTTGAAAGTATTACTGGAAAGCTACATCACTTAGCTTGTGATGATAAGATGTCGTGCAATTATTGATTATTTTTTTAGAAAATCAATATTCGGTTCGATTTCCGGAGATCAAATCAAGGACTTCAAGCAAGGACTACCGGAGGTGTGTGTGTGTGTGTGTGTGTGTGTGCGTGTGTGTGTGTGTGTGGCTGGTTTTGGGGCGTGGGTGTTTGCATGCTTGTGTGTACGTATGCATTTATCACAGTAGCCACGGAATTAGTACAAATCGTCAGAAGCCTCCCTACAGTAAGACTTGTGAATTATGAATTCGACTTTATTTCTTCATCAAATATTGTTAGGTTCTCTTGGATGAGCAATATCCATCAAAATTCGACAAACTCGTTCGACTCGAATTCAAGCAAAATATTTGTGATCCGACGATATCTTTGATTCGGTAAATGATTTTTTTTTCTTTTTTTTTTAACTGCGAGGACACGTGAGACTTCGAATGACTACAGTACTATGTCTGCCAGATATAAATCCTTCCATTTTTGCTTTGATGCTATATTTGGCTCTATTGAACCTTGGTTGCGTTCGACGTTGAGCATTCGACATTCTGAAACAATTTTTGCTCTTTTGTATTGGAAACGCTTTGTTATAATGTTCTTCATTCGTTTAACAATTATTTTGTAGAGAAAGAATGTTAATGGACCGATATAAACTATAAAAAGGTATTTTAACCTTTATGGCTACGGTGCCAGGCCGAACTGTTTAGCATAGAATATCTCTGCGAGATCACGATACAAATAAAATTGATGCGGTTTTAACAGAAATATTTCTGAGATTCCGGACATTCTGTGCAAGTAAACTGAGGAAGACTTTTTTCTCGTGGGCCTCTCCCTTTAACTTAACCGTGTTTTCTTTAGGAAGAAGTCGGTGTTCCACAGCTACCGGACAATGCGAATGCAAAACGAATCAATCCACGTAATGGATGAATTGACACATAGAGTCAACCCACTCACAGGTACGGTATTTACCATTCACCGATGAAACTCCGCGCAAACGCTGCGCAAAAATGGCACCGCCACGTCTCAGTATGCGCGCGGCATGCGCCGATGTGCAATTAGGGCACTTTTTGTACGCGGCAATTGTGCGAAGATTCGCGTTGGAGCAGCTCATATCCAACAACCCAAAAGGAAACCACCGTGAAGTTAAGGGTTAGGCCCACGACTCATACCAGTATTTGCGTATTTTATAACGCAAGCATCCTAAAATTTGCAGTTGCGATGAAGGCTGTCCACTGTAGAATTACGTAAGTTTAGATCGTTGTGGTGGTTTATATGACACCGTGTGATGCGTGTGGTCGCGTGGTGTAAGGGCACTTTTCTGTTGTGCAATTTACGCTATTTTTAGTTCTTTTGTGCAATTTACAATATTTTTAGTTCTGTAATACTGCAATAACAAACGTTATGTTTCATTTTCCCAACTAAACCCATGACTTCAATGTCGTACCTTCTAATGCTTATCTTTTCATAACAAGTACCTATTTCCTTGGAATAGCGTGGCCTATCATAAGAGTTAGTGACGTGATCGACTATACTATAAAAGCCTTTTTGCTTTCTTTTCTTTCACTAAACGTGTGTTATATTTTTGGATCTGCATAATTAATGGATATGTTAGGTGACGAACTGCAGCGTGTCCGTCTCGCCCCCTCTCCAGAAGAAGAAGACCACTTTGCACAAATCTCACAACATCTGCCTCCGCCACTACGACACAGTGATTCTATGAACGCCGGTTAGACATGTCCCCTCGAATATTAAAGCGAAATGCCGGCCGATTTTTGAAACGCATCGTGGACTACTGAATTCCTACGTATTTATGCTAAGTTGTTCGAATTTACCTCGCGTTTTTATTATAAGTTATGTTCATTTGCATATGCTGCATAAGAATGCTGGTGTACTCGATATGTTTCAACAACCGGCCGGTATTTTAACAAATGTAGTATGTCATATTCGCGAAGCTAAATACCACAAACAAGCACGAGCTTCTCAGTGAGTCAATCATTTTTTGGTTGTATTGTTGTGTACAACACCGTTACAAGGTATCCGTTATTCTAATTATATCCCACTCAAAAACTAGTCAATGGTGCGCCGCTGGTGCGCCAAATAAAATAGGACACTGGTGGCGCACCTGTGGCGCATCTCACGCGCGCACCAGCGCCGGACCTTTATCCTATGCACTCAAAACGTCCATCTACGTACGCCGTTACTTATTTCTTTCCTTTTCAGGCTCCCTGCCCACCTCGTCTCCCCAAGTGCTCCTCGACAGCTCGGCCACTCTTCTTTCAATTCTCCAACAACAATTATCCCCAATGTTCGCAATGTCTCCTTTTGTGACGATGGCATCCACGGCACCAGAATCATCACCGCCGAATCTGATGTCGACGGCATCCATGACACCACCACAAGTCGGTCATAATAATAATCATATTGATTGGTTCGATAAGTGAAAACTCTAGGAACTCACGAAAACAAAAGGCACCCTGAAATTTTGGTGCTGTAGTGACCACAGAACTACGGGATATACAGTCCCCGCACCGAAAAATCGATAACCTATGACATAACGTGTATCGTCGTTTTTTGTGTCCTGTCACGTTATATCATATCATGAATTATCGATTTTTTCGGTGATGGGACTATATCCCATAGTCCCAGTCGTCACCTTAGCTAGTACCATATTTGACACAGATTGTAAACCACAAAGAACGACTTGCATTCTATATTCAATGCACACATTTATCTATCAAGCGGCACGCGAGCAGGGTTTCTTGTGTCGTACAGAATGCAATTCAAGATGTTATAATACACTCTTCGATTCAGGGCGTTGATATGGATCAAGTGCTGCAACCTCCTCTCATGTCTCTTTTTCAACAGCAAAACATTCCACAACTTCAGTTACAACAGTTTCTGCGAATGCAAGGCATACCGGAGATTTGCTTCCCTGAGTTCGTTGACTTCCATCTTAATTTCCTTTCTTTTCAAGGTACTAGAGGTTTATCGACATTCAAACTATGTCCATTGTCTGTTCTAATCACACATATGAACACAGAAACTTATATATAACGCATGGGAATGCTTTCGACCGCGTGTCATACCGCTTTAAACAATATAATCATAATGTTCCCTTTAGTGCTCAACAACGTTGTTCGTCGACGTCCAGTGGGGGAGTCGGAAGCGGTTCTTCTGAAAATGAACAGACTTTCGAGGGACAACACAACGAGGAGATGGACACGACTGGAGAAGAGATGCTCAGTCCAGAAGAGGGAGACGGTAAGACAGAGGGAGAGAAGAGAGAGAGAGAGAGAGAGAGAGAGAGAGAGAGTCCAGTTCTCTCAAAAGAGTTACGGTAGATAAAAAGCTGTCCTTATCTCAACTTCTCATTTCTCAACCACGTAACGAAGTCTACAGTATATGACAAGCTGCCATTTTCCAACCCTTACAAAAAGCAAACACAATCCCTATGAACTTAATGAACAAAGTTTAAAATACTAATAATAAAGTGAGGAACATACGAGATTTCAGAGAAACGCTCACCCGACAAAACACCAACAACTCTTGAGCAAATTATCCAACAGACAATGGACAATCGTCGTTTGTAGTTTCATTATAATAAGTTTTCTTTCCATTGTCTCACTTATACTTTCCACGTATTTTACTTATTTCATCTTCAGTTTACATAACTCTTTGAACCAAACTATTTCATCAACCGAGATTCGAATTTGTCACTGCACATAATATTCGCATTTTTGCACATTGAACCAAATGCAGTTTTCTTACAATTCAAAACAATATATTACTATAGGATATTCTCCTTTTAGAATTTTCAATTTAAAAGCATAAAACCGCAATATGTACATAATTTACTCGTTACGAACCTGCACAGCTTCATATTATTCCCCAAAGCGTCCATATTATTTGTTGCATTTCTCTACTTCAGTAATTTCATATATTAGTTCCATATATTTTCCTTTATTTAGGTTAGATTGTCAAATTGTTAGTACTATTTCGCTAGATTTTTACGTATTATGTTCACTTCACCACCTTTCAGATATTTGAGCTTTTATTTTCATTTAGTCTTTCTACACTAATAAATAAAGTTTATATTCAATTTACTTAAACATACATGAATAAAAAATCCTAAATACAAAGATATACATACATGAGGGTAATTGCTTATATGGGCAATATCACACGGATCCGCGTAACTATAATACTACTATACAACACACAAATGTCCACTATTGAACTTTACATTCACAATTTCAACAAAACTATTTCAAAATTTATGTTATATACAAGTATATCACATGTAGGTAAGTAACACCTACATACTAATTATCTTATATTCTTGCACGACACTATACAAGTCATAATACAAAAATCATAACAAGACTAAATCTTAAAGTGGCTATGTACACTGTTCATGTGCATGCAAACAACATGTTCCATTAATCATGTACAACATGTGGTTTTAAAATACACTTCCGAACGAAAACTTTGTTAGATTGCGTGCCGGGTAGGGTCCGAATGGCACACAGTTTGCTTTACATACAATACATACCCAGCCAGCACAGTTCTCCAAACCACGTGCCATATCGCTTTAATCTCTATAGACATAAACTCCTTGACACAATGGACATATTCCCGTAATCTTCTACTTGACATATTTGTAATGTAAAACCAAATCTCCTCCTTGTTTCCATACAAAATGTTTCACCGTTCTGAGATCCATTTCTGGGTCGAGTTTCTAAAATGACATGTTTCAAAGGCTTTACATTTGCGTTGATTATTCCACACACACATTCTCAATATGAGAAGAAGAAGAAACAAATTGTCAATCAATTTCAGGTAACACTCCTAAAGAAGGTACAACATCTAAGTCTCATACACTTTTATTTCCACAATTAACATACTCTGAAAATTGGTTCAAGAAAGCTACCTGGTCATTACAGTATAGTTCCAGTTTCGTTTCGATATTAGCGGGTGCAGCTACCAACTGTGGTTCGGGACCGTCGGCCGAGTGCAGAACCTAGATGAGAAAATATTAGAAATTACTTACGGTAGTCACCAAATACCAAATATAAGAGAAACGAAGAGACGTTGAAGTCACGGGCACAACTGATTCAAACCATACTAAAACCAACCTTTTCATAAACATGTTCCATCACTTTGCGCACTTGTAACATCTCGGTCGCCGATAAACGGTCTCTGCAAATGAAATTCTTATTATATAAAGTCTTTTATATGAAGTCTTATATAAATAACGCAAATGGGGTGCGCTTCAATACTTCAATCCCCCCGAAAGGAACAGTAACACAGCAAACGCACTATCCCCAAAACTATAAATCATTTGGAAAACCAGTCTTCAAAAGAAAGGAAAGTAGGCATAGAAGACACTGAGCCACATATTTGACAGGAATGAAGGCCTTTTAGACGATACCGGTCATACCGGAAATGTAACATAACGACGAATGCACAAAATTCAGTTGCCGTATGCACAAACATAGGGAATATGGTCCCAGCACCCAGTGGGAGGTGAGAGAAAGAGAGGGATCACACGAATCAGAGACAAGCCGAGACATAATTCTCCCAATCGGGGAGGCTCTCACTGTTCGTGCATACGACCACAGGAGGATCATCAGATAACCTGCAAAGAGACATTTGATTAACCCACTTCTTTGGCTGCTTATGTTGTAGTGAATTGTGTGGCAAGAGTAGAAAGGGCATCTTGTTGAACTTTGGAAGTTGACCGAGTTGCACCACATCGAGAACCCACGTGGGAACCTGAACATATCAACGGCAATGCAATCATACTACCTAGTAGCTGCTCTTAAAATCTAGTCTTCATCACACAAGCGTATAAACCGCAAAGGTCAAAGTTCGAACGATACCGTAATCGTGTTATCGTATAGAAAACATTAGTTCACCACGATACACGTACACGAAATTTCCCTACAGTTAATTTTCAAAGAGAAAGGGTAGGAGCACACAATAAAACCAAATCACCAACCAATTCAGCCAACAACTGTGCTTCCATATCACAACTCGCATCCCGAACCAATACACGGAAGAGGGGACGGCCAGAGGATTCGCTGCAATCGTTTAGTTAACATTTCACCAACACAACCGAAAAGAACTGAAGAGACGGACAGACATAAAGACACACAGGGATGGATGGTCAGAGAGAGAGATAAATAGAGGGGGAGGGGGCATAACGGATAAACATAACAAAATCCACTAAAGTATTCCTTATCATAACCCAAACCCAATCATAACTCAACGACCCCCACCATATAATCAGCGGTGTGTGTCCTGGCACTTGTGGATATCCCTGTGTGGCAGTATCGTCAGGGCAAGTCGCACATTCCGGCCACCTATCAAAGAGCGCGCGCAGGAGCATACCGCCATAGTTTACTGCAAACAATCAATTAACATAACAAGTTAGATAACAATAACAGTAATTGCAGACAGACCGTTAGGCATAATGAATGGGCGCTGTAAATGCTCCATAAACATAGTGGCTAGACCTGTGCTAAGCACAAACATAGCGGTTAGACCTGTGTTAAGCATAAACATAGCGGTTAGACCTGTGCTAACCGGACTACTTCTCTTGTCTCCTACGAGTGCTATTCTTGACTCTTGGATCGCATTAATCCCGCGCTAACAGAGGATAAATATATCTGTTTTCGATAAAACCACTACCTTTATTATCCGAATCATTCATTCCCGCGTCCTTTGCCGACACCCACGCAGAAAACACATCCGTTTCGTCAAGGGTAATTTGGAGCATCTAAATGATCCCATTCTTTACAGACATTTCCCTCTCTCGACCTCTCCCTCTTTCTCTTTTCCTCGCAATCTCCCTCTCAACACCAATCTCTTCTCTCTCCATCACTCTCAAAAAAGACTCAAACCTACACCACTCTTCAAATCGACCGAAAACCAGCTGGGCACGAAGACTTTCCTAAAGTTGTCCTTCACAACATCCTCCAGTCCCTGTTGACCAAAATCTTGCACCTAAAATACTATAGAAGAATCGAACAATAAGTGTAACGATATCAAAGAACACACAATCAAGCAATCAATAAATGATCATTCCAGAGAAAGTGGATGTGCAATAGAGAATGAAACAATTAATGTACAACAACATATCAACAGAACAACTGTTGGTGGTGAGTGCCGATAACATAATGGTGGCCCGGATAGCTGAAGATGCGGGTTCGACCCCCGCTCGACCAAAACACCAATTTTTCGTTTGCAACAAAAATTCATAAAACATATCAATCGTCCTACCTTCCTTGCACTTAACACATCCCATTGTGCCACATTCCCATCCGAATCCTTCGTTACCACGTGTCGTTTATCATTCAAAACCACATGTTGTCTTAACGATGGGGCGCCTAGAAAAGATACATTTTGGAACAAAAATATACCATTCCGAGACGACTGGCAGGAGGCACGTATTACAACTTGTGGTTTGCACTTTTGGATGGGTGAATAAATGTAAATGTTAGTTATGATGTCCTCTGCCAAATTCAGAACCTAACTTAGTAGCCATAAATCAATAGTTGCCTACCCTTTACAATCATATCATGTGTCAACACGGCGGGCACGTCAAACCGTGAACTAACATCGTCACTGGAACCATAGTCACCAATTGCCAATTGGGTCTGAGTTGGTAGGGGCCACCTGCAATCATTTATCAGGTACAACCAGCAAAAGACATTTACGAATCAAATGGAACTCTGAACGCCTATCCATATAAAGTCGTAGAAAAATTAACGTTTAAATGTGAAAAAAACAGTCATGACTCTGGAACCTTGGAAAACATAAGTCACAATGCCTACCTCCTAACAGTTGAAGTCCACGTGGCCGCCCACATATGTCGTGGTTGATCGCAATCCGTTAACAACAACTAAACAACGAAGATACACAATTACTCGTTTCGGTGAAAGAACAGCCCAAAATCACAGCACATGCTCTGAAGAACAGCGGAGCCGTGAATGCGTATATCGCATAACATATAAAGACGTAGAAACATCAAGGTATACAAAGCAAAAATTCGGATTAACAATGTCTTTACCTGTTTCACAGGAGCCTCTTCAGTGAACATTAATTGCCAATTATTTTGGTCATTGAGACAAGTCCTAAATAGGATCACTGATTGTATTCAGAAAATATCTTAATTACGTTGGATAACTTCTAATAGAAGGAAGTGGGAAGCGGGCCCCTTCAAACATTCCAAAGTCTCGTAAAAAGTTCCAAACACCCACCTATAAACCCGTTTGTCCCTTCCGCCAGTGTACACGTGATTCCAGCCATTGTCTACCTAAAAGAAAAGATCAGTACGTACATTATATACACTAGAACACTACATCAGTCGGAAAACCCCCAAGGGAAGAGCACGAAAGGACCAGACTTGGAAGCGCCTAGGAAAACCAACCTGTAGCGCCCATACACCTTCAGTGTGTATATTCGATGTGAATACAGATCGTTGCATTCCCAAATCCCACAGTCGAAATGTGCCGTCCGAGGATGCAGAGATGCACTAAATAAGTTTGATAGGCCTTTCGCATAATGACATAATATCACAAGACAGCTTCGTGGGTGGTGGCCAATTTCATCGTGGGTGGTCCACACAATTTCCGTGTGGGTGGCCCACATTGGGAGATTCTGTTATCTCCAAATAAACCTCAAATGTGACAAAAAATAACACAAACAAGTAGAAGGGACCACCCAAACAAGCTGCTATTATAAGAACATTAATCAGCTGTTTGTACTTTGTAGTGTGTACCTTCTTTCTGTGTAGTGTGTGCGCTTTGTTTTTCTGGTGTCTTTCGTCTTTCCCAATTATCATCGTTGTGCCGTAGGCAATTAGTGCAATTATATATACCAACAATTGTATTTTCAATGGCGGTTCTATTGCGCGCCAAAAATCTATAATAAGACCTTTTCTAACACCTTACTTGTCAGTCAGTCGCTAACGGTCGGTCGTTACATTTATACCCTTGACTCCTAACATTTCTGTTTTGTTAACTCTATGTTGTAACTGTACTATGGGTGTCTTTGACCCCAACTAACGTTGATTGATTGTTCTCGCGTATATGTTTAGTATGTACATAACTTACCAAAGTTACTCATTTGTTTGTTAAGAACCGGTGCACTAGAATCTGATATTGTTATTTATATCATAATAAACTTACAATCAAATTATTTGTATGTTTTGTATGTTTCTAATTCATTGGACTAATTGTCCATATGATACCTTTGACGTGTTATATGTTTGTATTGTATGTTTTGTTTTATGTTTTGTGCATGTGTGCCCAGCCTAGGTTAAGTTAGACGTAGGTAGAAAAGAACTGGGACACAAGTTAAGCAATGTTAACCATTCAACCTTCCTTAACTCTTTTAACTTAACATAAAAATCCGTTTATCAACCAACTTTAACTTATTACAAAATTCTCTTATCAACCAACTGGGGGCCGAGTGTGGCTACCTACTTCACTTTTCCTAGGGTTTTTAACACATGCACCGGTGTAGGATTATTTTTTTTCTCCCTTTTTACACTCGCTAGTAATTTTTTTGTCATCCGTTCTCCCTTATCTCTCCCTTTGTCTTCTCTCTGTTTTGCACCACGTTGGAAGCTCGCAGAGAGTGGGTGTCGGCGCCGCCTCTCCCATTCTGAGTTGAAGACGTTCTACCACTGGTTTCGGCGCCGCCTAACCATGTAGACTTTGGGTGCTTTCTCCATTGCGGAGAAACTGGTCAGTGCCAACGCTGGTCTCTGGGACCTGGTCCTATACAGCCTCGCGGTTGTGGACCTGGTGTTCCAGAGTTCCTAGTTAGGCACACGGCTATCATGATTGTCCTTTAAGGCATGCTTGACGGTCGAACACTGGCTCAGTTTTCTCTGCAAGGTGGTCACTGTACATCAGGTCGGACCTTTCTGGGTGCGCGATCTATGTATTCAGTGCCACCGGGAGCTGACATAGCCTGATGGTCTGTGTGGGGGCGTAGCCCTGTGACACTGCCTGACGGAGGCTATTGAAGTTCTTTGGAGGAAGTCACCGGAACCAAAGTCTACAAGAGGAATCTACTACCGACAACAAGGAGAACGACCTGGAGAAGGGGAGCAACGTAGATGTACTGTGTCACGGCGCCGCCTGGCCAGTACGAAAACGTTCAGCATGGATCAGCAGTTACCAGAGCATGGACACTGATGAACAAGAGCAAACGCAGATCCCATTTTGTGATGTGTCACGGCGCCGCCTGACAGCACTGGATCCGCTCTAGCATGGTGTGAATTTTGATACCGATATGCTCTGAAAGGCTGACGATGAAGTTTAACCAGCTGAGCCATACCATAGTCATGGAGATCGCTAAGGACTACAAGACCTCCGTTCATGACATGCACAACCAGGACTGCTACGACAAGGTTGTCGTCATCGAGGATGTCGAGTAGGCCAAGGTGGACGACACCATCCACGAGGTCAATGATACTGACATCTATCTTGACAACCACGAGGCCGAGTATACTGACGTCGACGCTGACGCTGAGGAGATCGACTTGGACCTTGTCGACGCCAACATCCACCATTACGCCGAGGCAACGACATCGAACTCGTCGAGCACGTCGTTGAGAACAACGATGTTGACATCGTCAACGATACTGTTAACATCAATGCCGACTACACCGACGTTCATCTGGCTTATGATGTGTGTATCAACGATGTAGACGACAATGAAACCACTCTTGATGTCAGCGATAGGGATGATGATGGTACATGTTATGATATCATTTTTGTGACATTCATCCAATTCTTGTGAATGTAGACACTAAATGAGGACGATGTCTATGCTTGGACAATAACGTTCAAGTGAATGGAGGGCTACGATTCGCTCTGATATTCCTAAAAAGCAGTCATCGACAGTGAATATGGACCGAGAGCTGTGTCTCGGATTCTCACTGAAACTGAGTACTGAGTATTCTAATCGGGAAGCTTCTATTTACTACTATTCTGTCGTCACCTCATGTCTACAGAGCTAACCGTGAACTATGATTTCAATAGGAAATCGGGATTACTGATATGAATCCGCTTACTGATTGTCGATATAGACAATGCTGCTGTGATGAATAACATTGAATTGCTATATTCAGTTGTGATACTGAACTTTATTCTATGTGGAATTATATCGATCACTGGTGTTGACTCTTGTGCTCGTGGAATAGGAACGTCTTGGAATGTGACAACACAGTGTTACTTCTGGTCTAAGTGTGTGGTGATGAATCTTCTACGATGCTGGAAAGCCGCATGCTACGCGAGCTGATGCTACTGTAAACGATTCTACACACGAACACTCAAGGACGACTACATTTGCGAGGCGATATTGTTACACTACCACTACTGTTGCATCAAGGAAGTGTGCTTTGACACTTCAAATTGGCATATATTTGTCTCATATTCCACAGTTTACCACTGTCGAGAGCAGTGATGATCCTGTGAAAGTAATTGAAATACTGACGCGGTATGTGTACAGTGCATTACTTCTACCGTTAAGATGGACATATTGAATCTGATAGACACGACTGTTTAGTAAACAAACAGTACGACAGGTATGTAGGCCGCGCGAAACCTTGACATGGTTTGTGGGGTGCGGTTGACGAATAGCTGTCAAAGACGACGTGAAGCAGGGCATTGGCCGCTGGCTTTCACGGGGATTCTGAGGAATACTTAGCCCTCATGGCTCCTAGGCAACAATCTGGTCTATTGTGAAAAAACTTGGCGTGGAGCAGATTCGAACCCGCGTCACTTGCATGGCTAGCAAGCACTCACCGGTTGAGCTACACGCACACTTTGTCACGCAACCAATACTGATTGTCCCTAGCTCCGGGTTACACACAGAGGGGCGGGTTGCCTCATGCGGCGCATCTACCCGACTTACTACCCTCTCCCCAAGAGTGCCTGGTCCCACAGGCATAATCCACTGTGTACCATTCCCAACAACTATTGGGACCCGGTTCGGCCCCCACTTAGCCCTCATGGCTCCTAGGCAACAATCTGGTCTATTGTGAAAAAACTTGGCGTGGAGCAGATTCGAACCCGCGTCACTTGCATGGCTAGCAAGCACTCACCGGTTGAGCTACACGCACACTTTGTCACGCAACCAATACTGATTGTCCCTAGCTCCGGGTTACACACAGAGGGGCGGGTTGCCTCATGCGGCGCATCTACCCGACTTACTACCCTCTCCCCAAGAGTGCCTGGTCCCACAGGCATAATCCACTGTGTACCATTCCCAACAACTCTTGGGACCCGGTTCGGCCCCCACTTAGCCCTCATGGCTCCTAGGCAACAATCTGGTCTATTGTGAAAAAACTTGGCGTGGAGCAGATTCGAACCCGCGTCACTTGCATGGCTAGCAAGCACTCACCGGTTGAGCTACACGCACACTTTGTCACGCAACCAATACTGATTGTCCCTAGCTCCGGGTTACACACAGAGGGGCGGGTTGCCTCATGCGGCGCATCTACCCGACTTACTAACAATCAAAATAATACCTGTTTTCCATCCTGACTAACCGCTACAGCACGAATATTGTCGGTATGTCCACGTAATTTCAGCAATTTCTGACACGTTCGCGGATCCCAAATGCGAAGAACCTAGACGAATACAGTACACAAAACAACCCTAATAGAGCATATGACACAGACCAAATATACGAAATTCACTTAATTACGTGAAAAGTATAAGATAAAAAAGGTGCAAGAAACTGAAAAAAACTGATAATAAATAAAATAAGATACCTTTTCGGTGGATCCAGATACAATCACTGTTCCAGCGGGATTCATACCCAGTGAATAGATACTGTTCTTATTTCCATTTAATGAAGATGCTGAAACGATAATTGTAGCAATAATCGACAACGCGGATGTTGTTCCCAATAATCAGTAGACCAAATGGTGGGCTCTAAGTGAAACACTTGAAACATTAGAATATATATAATCAAAGCTGCTTAAAATCAAAATATGTGCTTCTGAGTGCTGTCAGGAAATTCAGGCTTGGGCCGTAGCCCTAAGAGAAGCAAAACGCTTACTTGTTACAGTATTATTAGTGCTGGTCAATCTTGTCAATGTGCCAATATCCCACAAGTAAACGGCTTGATCAAATCCAGCAGACGCGGCCCTTTCTTGTTCTCGTGCGTACGCGAGGCTCGACACATAATCCTACAATATATACATATAGAGATCAAGTAGAGAAGAGAAACTAAAGCGAATACCGGTCAGTTTTTGTTTTTGAAACACATCGAGTACACCAGCATTCTTATGCAGTTCATGCAAATGAACATAAATTAGAATTAAAAAAATGAGTAAATTAGCATAAATACGTAAGAATTCAGTTGTTCACAATGCGTTTCAAAAACCGGCCGGTATTTCGCTTTAAAGTAATTGTTCGTATCAACAATTTAATTCCTCAACTCGACACAACCTTCAAAGTGTGAACAAGCTCATATAGACTACTAACCTTATGCGTCCTCAGCGTTGACATGCAAAAGTTTTTCGTTGCGTTCCAAACTTTCACTGTTGTATCATTTGATGCAGATAATACTGAAAAGTCCAGCGATTAGGTAAAACACGAAAAGTCCTAATCTAAACTAACCATAAGTCAGGCAAAACCCCAACAAGCACCACAAAAAGTACAAACTTTACATCGACTCACAATATTTGCCTCCGCAACACAGGACCATGTCGTTGACCCAGTCCGTATGGTGTTCCATAGCGGCCACGAAAGGAGTTTCCGGGACTGAACCGCTCGGCGACATCACCGAAACATCCTAAACTGGTACACTAATTATACCGTAATCGTAATCTACCTTCTTAGTACGACTTCTTCGAAACGCAACAAGTTAATGTTTGTTCTCGAAATAAGCAAATAGCAAGTCAGTCACTAATCTTGCGAATCCCATCAACACGGAAACAGCACATAGCATATTTACGAAGTGCTCGCGCATCGATATAACAGGTTCAGCACATGCATTACAGCATTGCACTTCAAACCAAAGTAGCCAACGTTTACTCAACCTGTGGTAATTCCAACCCAGTATTCACTAGCCCGCACATATCATTCTCAGAACACTCTGTAAATACAGTACCTTTGCTCCCTTCCATACTCGAATGATCGTGTCCGCTCCCCCAGTAAACAACCTTCCAGTGCCGGGATCATACTGTAGACAATTAACAAAGGAACGAGGACTTCGTTCCTCAGCATCACGAATCACAAAGGAAACCTAAACGATGTGGTAAGAACAGATAAGAAGAAAACACCAAGAAAAAAAGTAAAATGTTTCTGGACATAGGCTAGTGGACCGTACATCACACTAGATGAGAAACCATCCCACAACCAATCTTATTTTGAGCATAGAAACTCCCACTCAGAAACTACAAACTAATATAAGTTATCAGATTGATGAGCAAACATTAGATAGACTTAATAAAAGCAAGCTCAAAACTCACCCTTTTCTTCGATACTCCCGAAGGTTGAGCACATCCAGAAGCCGTCATAACAACATCCGGGAATCAGAACTAAAACGAGTAAACAATGTGCTGACATTAACGATACCGGATACCGTACCTTGCAAGTAACCCGCCGAAGTGGCCGAAAACCAAAATATCATGGAAATCGGGTGTCTGCGCTGTTTGCGGCGCAAAAAAAAACATTGTATTCACACTGTAATCACTATCACAACATCCATACAAATATTCAGTGTATAAACGCTTCATGTTCTGCAATTCCCAAACAACACACATTGTTTTTTAAACGTTTACTTCATTCACAACATCTAGAACATCTACAAAATAGTAGTTTGAAAACACACAACAAATAAAAAGAGAACACCATAACACAAGCATCCGCCAAAACACTTGTGTTACTGTTACTAATGTTCTCATTATAAAACAGAAAATCAAGGAATTTAGATAATAAATAAAAGATGCGTGGAAACAAAAACTGCATCAGAAACAGTAATAACCATCAAGACAACCGTAAAATTGGTTCAAAACTTAACTATTAATGAGAACATTTTACGAGGTCTTGCAACAGATAACGGACTACCTCCAAATGGACTTTAGAAGAAAAAACAACAACAAAAAAAGAACCGAGACCACAGAAAAGAACACGCAAAATAGTAAAACGATATAGATAACATTAAACAACAACTGGGGAACTTTGCAGTACCAAATAAATAAGAATACACAAACATTAAGCTGAATGAAATATTATAAAATGAAACTGTTTCATTCTAGCTCTTGGCTTACGTTCATTAACTGTGAACTCAAAAACCTCTCTCCAAATCACCGATCAAAAATTAAAACTCAAAAATGAAATATAACACAGAGACATACTCAGTTCAATTAGGATCAGAGTGCGGACATAAATGCTCTTCCGAAATCTACTAAAAATAATTAAAAAAGTATAATTACGCAAAAAAAAAGTATAGATTAAGCGGAGCTGCTTCAAGGATACAAACTTGCCAACCTACAAACAACACGTAAATCAAGCTGATCTTTAGTTAAGTTATCCTTGAAACATTCACTCTATCACTACACAGACTTTAACCACCAACCAACTACAGGGTATCATATCTTGCTTAGTCAAGTTTCCCTTAAGCATAAGTGTCTTCGCGGTCCGCAGAGGCGATTCCCAGTGGGTCTTCGAATGCCTTGAAGTTTCTGAAAATATGCAAACGATAGTAAACGGAGGAAAAAAAGTGATTTCAAAGCAATATCCACAGGGAAAGAAGCTAACTAATTCAAAAATAATCAATTTCCTACCTGAAGTGCACAGGTCTGTGATCCTCGTGGTAAAACTCCTTTGGCTGAGCCAGGCAAAGTTCGTACTTCATCGACGGCTCGAAGCGAACACCTAAACAAGTCACATATTGAAAGTAATCGACACAGCAACTGTGAAACAAAAGAAAACAAAGGTAATACGTAGATATACACGGCTACGTGAGAAACAGACACAAAGCTACTTGCACTTGCGTAGATATACACAGTATTAGGAAACACAAAAAAAAACGTCTCAAAAAGCAACTTACCCTGGAAGTTGTAGTTCCACACGCCACTTGACGGCACCATAAAGTAGCCGAGGAAACGGTCGGACAGAAGCATCTAAAAGGACCACAATTAGAGAATCAAGACTACTCAAGAGATCAAATTTATAATTTCGTCATAATTATAGATTGCAAATATCGTCACTAAGTTGAAGCATCTAAGCAGTTTTAGGGCGAGATCTAACTACAATATTTAAATACCCAAAATCATCATAAGAAATCAGTACTCCAAAAAAATCAATCAATAAAACAAATCTCCCCCACTAACCTGCACTCTCTCGTAGTGTGATGGCAGGTATCCCTTGGGGTTGTTTCCGCGGTCTGTATTCGAACGTCCCCATTCGTAACCAGATGGAGTCAACTTGTACGAGGTCAGGGAAACCGATCCGGGTGTGAAACTAAACAATTAAGACGTTTAGTGATCACATTCCCAACAATACACAAGATTCATTTTCTTATGTACACTTCTACACCTGACATCAGAGGCCGTATTCACCACTCAAGGGTAAACATTTCTCTAGAGACAAAACTTTTGGAACGCATTTTTCGGGAACGAGAGTGAGTGTTGAATGCAAATTTTGTGACATAATCTCGCTTTCTAGGTAAATTTTCTCCGAGAGACAGTTTTCTCCAGGGGTAAACGGAGTGTTGAATACGGCCTCAGATGACATCTAGAGACACATCTAGAGACAAGCTTAAACACAAAAAATTAGCGTACGATAACGAATTAAGATCTAACCTGCATGTGATGACAACAGTCTTTTCTCCATCCCAGGCTGCATTGTCAGTGAGGATCTTTGCATGAAGGGAAACGTCCTGTGGGGACAATTGAGGGAGCTCGTTCGGCTGAGTGTGCATCCTGAACAATTAGTGTATGTAAACGGACGAAATGTGAATGTACCGGGCATAAAGCTAGAAAAACAAAGACTGAGCACAAGGCCCCCCTCCTAGACTTATCAAACCACGAACCAGTAAAGATGATTTAGATAGCAGAATATGGTCAAAAACTACCATCTAAAACAACTCACCATCCCAGTGGTTCCAAATCGTTGAGCAGCTCGTGACGAGGCAGGTTCGTAGGAAGTGCGACCACCTGAAAAAAAGAAACATAACAGCATACGAAAAAGTATTCCCATAAAGAAAGGAGTGATATAAATGTGATCGCACGAAGCATCACACCAAGAACCAAATCAAACATGTTAAAATAAAGGAAACCAACATTAAAAGCACAAGTTAATTACCTGGTGAGTTCCGGTCTGTGGAGTCAAAACAATACAGCGAATCTCCTTAACTTGCGGGTTGTCGGGCGGAGAGACCCCGTACAAGAAACCAGCAATCTAAAGTATTGTCATTCTTCATTTGGACATATTATACAAGCAACCAACAAAAATGTGTCACAATCTCCAGATAACCAGTGCATAGTTCGAGTTCGAGTTAACACATGTGCATAAACTTGTGGCGCAAAGTTAGACATTAAGAAATTAACTATAAAAAAACAATCTAACCTGTGTTCTGAGATCAGAGATTGTGATGAACTTCTTGAGAATGTTCTTCGGCAGGATGTACGTGTAACCAGTGTCCTTCACGTCGTCCGAGTTCACATAGATGTGCTGAAAATAAATCGGATTAATACAAATGCGTACCTAAGGACACAACTCCCGCTGCAGCTTCATGTTCAAAATTTCACCAAAGTCATGATTCCAAGTTCAAAGTGGTCAGCAAACGGTAAGCGAATCGAATCCTATAAGAAAACGGCTCTAACCTGTGTTCTCAAGTGCAGATTCGTGCTGGAGATGGCTCTGACTCTCCATTCTGTTCTGCTCGCAAACGTCGCAGATTCATAGTTGGAGGTGGTGGATGTGATGATCTCGTCTCCGTGCTTGTTCACCGTGCGAGTGGTTGTCGCGGTCACCTAAAAATCAAATCAGTTACTTATCTCACATCCCCAATTAACACACAAACAACTACAGAAAATAGAAATGGCTATGACACTAGTATAAACCAGAGGATTTACATGTATCTGAAAATACGTTTGATCCCTCAGCCTGTACGCACCGCCGCGTCTCGGGGTTTTCGTTAATTGTGCCTGTTCTCCAGTACATGACAAAAACAAAAACGATAAAGTTACACACCTGACTCTGCTCCTTGGTCTGCTTCTCAATTTCGGCAATCTGTTGTCTCTGCTGCGATGGGGCCGAGATTTCCATACCCAGGATGATGTCACGCACCTAAACCGCAACAATATCTTTTAATCTTTCCTGTCCTCCTTCCAATTAAAATAATGTGTGTCGAACAACATAAACAACAATGCCTAAAAAGCACAGTTACGAAGTCAAATAACCAGAAAATAACGAATTAGAATTAAAATCACGAAGGTCAACAAACCTCGGATTGTGTGAGCGACGCCACATTCACGTTGTTCTTCTTTCCGTAGTCGGCGAGGATCATGTCCTTCAGGGCCAATTCAACCTAGAAACAGCATACATAGTACTAAAAAAACATACGGCAATAGTCATAGAATCCGGGAAGATAATAAAACCTGCCACCCATAAACAAAACCAGAGAAAATAAAACAAACCTTAATCCACTCATCGTCCCCAAGTGATGGCCAGATGTGATGTGGCTCGGTGATGGTCGTCTTGTCGGGTTTCAGAATCACCTGCAAATCAGAATCAAAAATGAATATCAGTCAATAATTCCAGAGAAACGCACTGCACAGTTCCATTGTTCCATCACGCGAACAATTACAAAAACGAAAATTTCAGTAAATCGAAACAAAGCTAACCTTCGTCTTGTCCGGATTGATGTGCATACCACGCATGATCAGAATCACCCTGGAGAACGCCGTGTACGAAGAAATCGTCTAAATCGAGTATTTTTAATGAGGATCGGGTGAAACTTCGTCATGGAAAACGAAAGTAAATTACTGTCTAGGGCTGAAATAAATAAACTGTAGAAAAAATTCATACCTTCAACCAGTCATCGTACAAGTTGAAGAGGACCATCTGAGGTTCGGTCGCCTTCAGAATCAGGTCTCCAAACTTCTCAACCTGAAAAAAAAATACATATTTAGACTATAATCTACACACAAAAAACGAGATCAGGATTCAGCAACATGCACCAATGGTTGAAAGGCTTTCATATCAAGAATACAGTGTCTATATCAACAAAAAAATGTCTGACCTTCATGATCGCCTGGAAGGGCAGCATCAGCTCGGATCCCTTGATCACAATGTTGGGGAAGTCGAGCAAGTGGACCTGAACAGAGAGGATCACGTTAATGAAAAAATGTGGAATAACAACACTAAAATTCCGCTAGCTCATGTCAGTACTCTTCACACAATGGAAATAAAATAGTGACGGATCGATTCAAGCTTCAGTGGAAATTGTAAGAGTAAATTTGCATGAAAGGACATATAACTTACGACCAACAGGATTATGCAGTACAATAAATTTGACTCACCTCAAGTGGATCCAGCATGGCCTTTCTCGTCACAATAATCTGCCGAGGCTGTTCTTCAACGGGGAGGGAACGAATCAAAGCAGCCACTTCTTCGGCAGTCTTCCATTTGGCAAGCTATAAAAAAACAGATGAAATACAAAAAGCACCAGTATAAATCGAATCTATCAAACATATGAGGGTACGGGAATTCTTTGCAATCACAAGAGCACCATAGAGCCTGTTGAAATTTAAAAAACGTCAAAACTTGGCATAGAAAAAAAATGTTTGGTACTACTGCCTAAAGAACAGTATAATTAGGCTATTCAACAAAAAACTCGACCAACCTGCGACAAACGCTTCTGTCCGGCCCACACAGACGTGTGAATGATCTTGAGGAAGAGTTGTCCGGTTCTCGGGTTGAAGATGAAGATGGCTCCGTTGATGGGCTTGGTGGTCAGATTACCCTCGAACGTCTTGTGAATGGTCACACGGTACACGTTGGTGTCGTCCACGAACCTGAATAAATAACAGTGAACAAGGTAGCTTGATTACCTTGCACTCCCACAGAAATGCAAATTCACGGTATACTGTAGCAGCGCTACATTAAGTACTAGTACTAACTGTATACATGAGTAAACTTCAACTGAATAAAACTGACCAGATAATCTGGTTGCTGAACAACTCTCCATAGTTCTGAGAAGTGAGGTAGGGCTCGGTCGGTTCAGAAGAGTACAGCTGCAGACCCTTGCGGATACGCTCGCGAAGCACGTAGAATGCGGGATTGGCCTAAACATCAAAATTATTACAATAATAATAGTCGCACACGGTCAGGCAGTACATAGTGAAATAAAAAATAACTAAAATGAAATAAATCACCCACCTTGATCACCTTCGACATGGCCTGACGAATGAGCGGTTTCATTCCCGGGAACCAGTTACCATAGGCACTGAACAAAAAACAAACGTGGGTCATCATAATACAACAAGATAAATGATACAAAATCCAGGGACGTGCCCTGCGTCAATCAATACGACAGAAACCACAGGTTGAAATAGCTAAGGGTTTAACACCCAAACCACGAATCAAGTCATCATTCCATGTCTTACCTGTACAGATTGTATGCCAGATCGATAGCAATAAGAACTCCAGTTGGTGATGGGTAGATTGACATGTTGTCCGTGGTGTAATCGAGGAACTTGGCACGCGAGTATCTGAACACAAACAATGAGAACCCTTGATTGAAAATATATTGGGTATTGGGTCAAATAAAAAACAACCAACATCAGATCCAAAAACAAAACTGATCCAAATAAAACAAACCTTTCGATATCGTGAGAATCGTAGTCTCCCCATCTCAGCTGCACGTCCAACCAGTACTTCTGTGTGGTCGTGTTGTCCATCACGTCCCTGAAATAAGGCACTATAAAAAAGAAACCAATAAAAAATCATTTCTCCATACCTCGAACGCCCAACGCTATTATTTATAAATAAATAAATCTTTATTGATCGATAGATGAGGCCAAAAATGAGGCAAAACGTGATTTTTTTTGTAAATGACCACTTTTTGTAAATCACATAAATTAAAATCTGACTTGCTGTCGGGCAACAAAGACGGCCTGGAGACGGGCCACTTGTACTGGGCAAAGAGGAGCACATCGGCACAGGACGAATTCATCTTGTACGACTTTCTCGGGTGAATAGTCTCCTTCTGCACAGTCTGGATCTCGAGGGCATCCAGTTCTTGATCGAATACCTACAAAACATTCAAATGAAAATGGCATTCAAATTCACACAGCTGGCTCCAGTTCAGGTCAAAAAGTCAGAAAAGAGCACCCAACTCAGCTCCAGTCTTTTTTTAGTTTCAAAAATCTTTACAGTAACAGGGAAAATAAAACACCATTGGCTTCGGTTCTGCAAATGGTATTGTAATGCAAATGGTCACGTGATGTTGCGGCTCATACATTGAAGCAAGATTTTAGGTTCGGACCTCTCGAAGGGATTACTCAAAATAAAAATAAACACCCACCTGACACAAGTCCATCACCACCGACTCGTGGATCTTCTGCCACAAGTGAGCACGGAAGATCTGGATCAGTGAGATCTTGAGGGTGGGGATCTTTCCGTGCATGAAGATTCCAGTCAAATCCAGTTGCACTTGGAAACCGACGTAGACCTGGAAATGTTATTATCAAGTATTCATATATTTATTTATTAACATATTTATCAACAATATCAACAGTAAGTCAATGGGCAAAACTACAAAACTGCAAAATAGTGTATAATCCAAACAGACTCACATTGGCTCTGTTAATTGTTGGTGACCACCAGAGCGTGAAACGACGATTCGGAATCTGGTTGAGACCGGATCGCTGGGCGTTGGTCAGCTTCTTGAACTTCATCGACTCTTCGAAACCGGACGCTCTCTCCCAGAACAGACCTTCCCAGGTGGGGAAATAGGTACCCTGAAAACGAATGGCCGAATGAAGGCATACAAGTAGCTTACGAACCTTGGAGGTAAACAAGGGGGAGATTGACCTGCCATTACAAGACTAGTCTTGATCACCACACTACTGCTACATAATAACTAAACAACTCACTCTGAATAGAGTATGCTCGAGGATACCCTCCACTCCACCAAGGGCCTGGATCATATCCGTGCGGTAGTTGTTCAAGTTCCACAGCTTTCCGTCGTGCCGTTGATGAGTCCACCAGAAAGGATTTTGTTTCAGGATCTGAAATTATATAAATCTTAATCTTATCAACGTCACAGAATCCTAGAATCAATGAAACAATCTACGGTGGCGATCATTAATTAAACAATAACCCAGACACCGAATAAGCAAACAATACAAGGAAGCAGTGTGGTGTTCAGAATGAAACAAACCTGGTAGGCCTTGAATTCAGTGCGGACCCGCCATCCCTTGTCATATGCGAGGGTGTGACGATCCTTCTGGAACAGAGTGTTGATACGGGGAATACCACGGTCCCACGAATCGTCCAGGTCCTCGAGGGTCAGACGCCTGAAGGAACAATTTTAACAAAATAGCCTCGTAAAGCTGTAAGATAAAACGGTAACGTTACGGTTAGACACACATAACTGGGCGTATTTACTTCAACAGTTGCTCAACAGTTCAGTACCTGTTCTGTGCGTTTGCTTCCTGTCTCTTCAGAGCGTACTCGGCCCACACACGTTGAGAGTCGATGAACTCGGCTTCCCATGGCTAGAAGATAATACATTTACAAAAGGGCATCAATGGTGGCTGTAGTAGTGAAACACTATCCACATGGCCACAGAGGCCATACTTAGATTCCCTCGGGGAAAATTCCCTGGGGACAGAAAATAGCATTTCAATATAATCGTCGCAGAGAAAAAGACGGGGAATTGAGTGGTGAATATGGCCTCTGGACAAGTTTGGACAACACACACCCCCACTTCCAAAAACCCAAACACACCTGAATGTAGCGGTACAAGTTGGGAATCAGCTGGTCCTCGTCGTGTGTCATTCCGGAACGGAAGTGAGTGATACCTCCAGAGTCAGTCTGCTGCATCCAACGAAGATCGGACTGAGGGATCAACACATGACCCATCGAGAGCATACCGAGACCTGAATAGAATTAAATGTATTAAAAGGCGCACAGGAAACGTCCTAACTGTTAATTTGCAAGAAAGGGCGCAATCCCGTAAGAAAGCCAAAATCGGGAACAACTAGCTTCAAATCATCACAATGCACCAACCTCCAATTTCCTTTGGTGTGTAGAATACGACAGGCGGGAAACGGGCAGGCATCTTGGAATTGAGACCAATCTTGATACGAGTCTGGATCTTGTTCTCGCACTTGACGAGCAGGTCCAATAGCTCCTGCGTGTTGACAACAGCCTCTCTGAAAGGAAATCATAGGTTACAGAGAATGTATTGCAAATTGTTAGACGAAGCACAACTGAAACGAGAGAAAAGAAGCCACCTTCTAGTAGCAGACAAGTAATACCCCACCTGAAGTAGGTCATCAGACCAATCAGTGCCGTGTTCCACTTGTTGACAATCTTCGTGAACGTCGTCGATCCGGAACTCATCAGAATCTGTCGAATTCTATTGTGGAACTTGGACATCGAATCATCGTCCACTCGCAGGAAACACTGAGCCGTACGCTCCTTCGTCACCTGAAAAGACAGAAAAGAGCAATAAGTGAATGATAGGGCCCCTCCCAACTTACACCAGCATTACAGTAAACAGTTTATCTTTTACATACGCAACTATGAACAATAGGTCACAGTAATCGGCACAGGTAAGCAGCTCATACATCACCCCATAAACCCTCTCACCTCATTTTGTAAATTCCAGACTCCGTCTCGGTGAGTGATCTCTTCATGCGATGTTCGGCACTTTGGCAGCACTCTGCATTCAAATCCGCACATGTCAAAGAGGAGATTCGGGTTGTCCTTGGAGTAGACAGACACGAAAGCGTTCTCCCACTCAACAGTGGTCAGGGAACGCGGGAGACGGTTCTATAACAAGACTATTACATTTGTGTATTTTAGTACACCGACGACTCTCGAACAATTGTTGCATACATTTTTTTAAATTCTCATTTACTACACATCGAGGGAGCATCTAAACTCGAGTGAAAATACGAAATAAACGGGGGAAAAGGTAACAAAGCAAAGCTACTGAAACAAACCTTGATGTCCCAGAAGACAGCTCTTCCAAGGTTGACATCGTGCTTCATCAAACGCATTCTGGCATCTCTCGGCCAGCACTTCTTGTTGTTGTAACCGACAATATTCTCGTTATTCGGATCGGGATGTTCTGTCAGGTATCTTTGAATCAGGTCACGAGAATCGTCCGCGGAGAATCTAAAAAGAGAAAAAAATAATGAAAACGCACAAAAATGGGTAGATACACACGTATGTATAGATCTATCGGACGGACAAGCAAAATCTGAATTACGCCCCACCCACCTGAACATGATCCACACTTTGTCAATGTACCGACAGTACAGTCTGATTGGGTGCGATGTCTCCGTGGCAATGTCCTAAACGACGGCAGTTTTTTAGACGTCGAAGAAAATTTTACCTCTCAAAAACATCACGGAGGAAACGAAAATCGCACCATACATGGGAAATACTTTTAGACTATCTAAAACAAACAACACTCATAACTACCTGATAGGTCAGGAACTCATTGGGGCACTGGGGTGGTCCGGCCATTTCCGATGCTCTTCGCAGACCGAGGATCAGGAGATCCAGCACAAGACCGTAGTACTGAAAAGAAAGCAAATGCTACCATGTTCGTTCTTTTAATCCATCATTTTACACACAAACACACGCGCATTTGTGAATCCAAATTAAAAGGATTACGAAACCAATAAAGAAAAGGGAAGTACACTCCAAATGTCAAACCACACCTGCGTGATAAAGGAAGCAAACTGCAATCCTCGAATCAGTCCAAACGAGTTGGTGTGGTTCATGTCCTTGTACGTGATAACAACATCGTTCTTCGCTGTCATGTAGTCGGCAATGTTGGCGTCCACAATCAGCCTGGAGATAATTCAAACAAATTCAAAAGACGAAATGGTACCTCTTCAACTAGTACAACTTCCGACTTCCGAGTGGTAGGGACAAGAATCAGAGAAACAAGAATAATACTGTTACTCTAAGAAGAAGAAAATGTATTAATCAGGGCTATAAATGAACAATTCTGGTGTCCACTGCATTAGACAAGTATACAAAATGGATAATTTCAAATGAAATTGAATGAAAACATTCTAGCAAGTTCCTCACTTGAGCAATCTGTTCAACAGAAGTCGATCCATCTTCTCGGCCACCTTTTCCAAACGTGCTTCCAGCATCACATTGCATTCTCCTTCCGATGTGTCCCACACGTCCTGCAACAAATATGCATTTCATACAAATGATAAATCGAGTGAACGTGTCACAGCATTTTGCTGCCAGTAGTGCTGGGCCAGCTCGAGACATTTGAACTGTAAACTGCAATAAATTCATAAAAAATCACAAAGGTCGAACCTGCAAGTTGTTAACTCCTTGACACCACTTGTACACGAGTAGTGGTGGCGGTTCACTGTCACCGGGCTTAATCCACGATGGGAACAGCCTGAAAGAAAGAGGAATATTGCATTGGAACAATAGAAACAAAATTATATCGTAATACAAGTCAAAACATCTAGGAATGTGGAATCGTAACTGAGAACTAAAATGATACAGCGAAGCGACTACTTACTTCCTCTTGTCGGCCTCATACCAGAGGTACTGGTCCAGGTAGGCGTCGGTAACCTTCTCCAGCGGTTCAATGTCGTAGACGGGGATCAAGTGAGTGTACAGGTCCATGAACTCAATTCCCACTTCCTAAAGTTATCGCGTATATAAATCATCGAAAAAGAGAACATCCAGCACAAGACCTAATACAAAAAATAATAATAAAAGTGAGTCACAAAAGACACCCACCTTGAATACACGCTGTGTAAGCATGTGACGCTTGATTCTGGACAGCGCCTCATGGGGATTGTCGTATGCCTGTTCGATCAGGGCCAGTTCTTCTCTCTGAGACTGATTCAGTCGATTCTTGACCGAGTAGGCCTCCTTGAGACATTCCAGGGCCTGGAATAATAAAAAGCATAAGCAAACCAGATAATGCTTAAAAATGGATATTTATATGAGTAGCAAACTTATTTCCGACAACCGTTTGTGCGATAACTATCTGGCATTCTATACCATTCCGTTTCAAATTTGACTATATGAGCAACAAGAGACGATCCAGAGCATTGCACAACTTAAGAAAACAAATGAAAACGTCTAAAAAGAACAAAACACCAATTCTTACCAGAATGAGCAACTTGGTGTCGTGCTTGTACGAGAGAGGCGGGAACGGAATGGGAGAGAATCTCCTCGATTCGAGCCAATGCACGGTGGCAGTGTAGATGGCAATGGCCTCTTCGGCTGAGATGTACGGTCCGTCCTTCAGGTAGTTGTGCTGACGTTCTTGCTCCGACTAAACATATATATTTACCAACCAACCATTAAAAGCATATATTTCAAATTTCCAACAACAAACATTCATACTGATGCACGAAAAAAGAACAGAAATAACCTTGAGGTACAAACGAGTCAGTCGTCCGAGATTCTTTTTGCACACAGTCTTGTCAACAGTCGCACCACGACGCACACGTTCTCTAAAATAAAACAGGGTAATTGAAATACTGAAATACATCTTTCTTTTTAAATCAAAACTTCCGATTCCGTTCGACAGGAATAATTAAATTATCTCATATAATTAAATTATCCACAGAACCGGGATGGATATGAAATCATAACACTAAAATACGAAAACCCTTTCCAATTATTCAGATGTGTCAACTTGTTAACATTCACAGATATGCAAACATAGAAACTAACCGATTGTAATGAGCCGAGTTGGTCCACCAGTCTGCCTTGGCCTTCACGTAACGGAGGATCATGTTCTCCACAGGTGTCGGGAGACCAGGAACCTAGACAATTGCCGTGAATCTCACTATCACATACAGTAACAAAACAATTAGTACTATAGGACATTACAGCAAAAAGTGAGAAAACAATGAGCTGGTATACATACCTTCCATGGAATATTTGCCTTCCAACATCTCCACGCTTCACCGAGATGCTGGAGAATGACTCGGGCCTTGTTCTGTTTCACTCCCTCAGGCATCATATCCAGAATGTCGTGAAGAACAGCGGCTCTGTAAATTTAAATAATTATATTAAGCAAAGGGTACATAGGGGTCTGGGGCGACCGCCAACGAGATGGGCAGACCCGATGGTTAAATCATTTGGACGTGCATGGAATCGCATCGCAAGATGCAGGTCTTCATGGCGTAGTTGCGACCTGCGCTGTTGGCGAGCCAACAGCTGATATAACGGTCTTCAAGGTATTCAAGGTAAAGGGTACATAAATGATCATCCTTGAAGTCCATGACCACAACAAACTGAGCGTGTGTTCTCTCTCACTTTACATCTCGTAGTCGACGCACATAACAATGAATCCAAAAATCAGGAATTCTATTCCGATAAACATACCTCAATTCCAGATCAAAGTGAGATTCCACTCTCTGTTTCGTGACAGTTTTGGCCACTCCCTTTGAGTGACGACCCTCGAACTGACGTGACAGCAGATTACCCAACCATCGCTCGAGCAGTGGGGTGACACCTATAAAGCACCAAAGTTTTTCGTGAGAACAAAACAAGATAACGTTATTTTAAGTTAAATAATCAATGGCTTTAGGACATAAAACAAGGCAATGTACTTGAAACACTTTGGTATGTGAAATAGCATCCATTTCCTATAATCGGTAAATAAACATGTTTCATGGGGTTTACAAATTGAGTTTAAAATAGCACGACCCTAATAAAAAATAAAAATCAACAAACAACACAAATTTGGGCACGAAAACTAAATAAATAAAATAAGAAACCTCTGAGGAAGAAGAGCCAAACTCTCCATCCGGGGGCCCAGAATCCACATCCGGGGCCCTTTCCAACAGGCCCGGTGTTGAAACGGTAGTAGATCAAATGCTTCAGATCTTTGCACATGCGAACCTAAATCAAAACAATGGAAGGAAGAAACGAAAATACAACCAGAGGTGTAAAAAACCGACATATCTACAACTATATAAATAACCACACTGTAACAAAAGCTACTTGTGTATACGTGCAGAACTTTAGCGAACCTGTCTCATGAGTTTGTACTTGTATCTGTACATTCCGGTCAGCTGTCCAACGTGAGCAAAGATGTACTGCAATCCATCGGCCAACTGATATGCGTCGACGTTGTTCAGTCTAAATTAAAGGTATATAGAATCTCTGTGAATTAGACTTGACATTCGTTTTAACAAGATTGAGAATCCTCTAAATTCACCGCATTTTTGTGTACGGAAAAAGTGTTGCTTAATAACAACAGCTAAATCCCAGTGTTTTGCTGACACCACATCGCAACACTATTTTCAGAGGTAAACAAACGTACGACAAAAAAATTACATGGATATTCTCTCAGTAACAAACACAACTTAATTACAGTCGTAAATTACAATTGCAAGCCAGATAAAACCTAAACTAGTGTTGGTATTACCTGTACTGTACGTGCGCATCAACAACCAGCTTGGTGAGACGAAGGATTTCTCTGCACAAATGGAAGGCGTTTCCGAAACGTGATTTCTTACGTTCCTTGGTCGTCAGCGTTTTCACAGGCTAAAATTTACAAGGAAAATTAGAAAAAAATGAAAAATGAAAAAAGTTAAATTTAAACAAAAAAATACTGAAACTAACCTTCAAATTGAAATTGTAATCCAAGTGAAGGTAGTTCAAGTTCTTACGATGGATGAGCAGGTTCAGCATGTTGTAACCTTGACGCAGCACCTAAACAAATAGACATTAAAATAGCTGAAGTAACCTGCGGGACGGGGGACGGTTATGGTTATCAAAAAAAACGAGGATGAAAACTTGAAAACACATAAACTATAAACAAAGGCAAAAAAAAACACACCTGCAGACCAGCCTCGACCCAGTCAAGCGTTGTCGTTTGGAAGAATTTGGTGGACTTGAACGAACGGAACAAGTATCTAGAAACGAGAAATAAGCACAAAATCACAAGGTGGATTTCACTGTGCTCGAATTTCAAGAAAGATATTAAAAAAGAAAGATAGGAAGTGCTCGAAATGCTTATAACTGGAAAACTTCTGCTTTATTTTTTATTAAACTTTTATAAAAAATATATATAATGACAAACCTTCTCTTCTGCGGCTTCGGGGGGCGATGCTTCAGAGCGTTGAGTACGAACACTTTCAGCAACTTTTGATACGACACACGCACTTTCACGGGCATTGCTAAATTAACAAATTGGTTAACAAATGTCATGTTCAAGACTCGAATAAAATCCAAATTGCGAAATAGGACATCAACCCATAACCATAACACACAAAACAACTAATCTCACCAGATGGACAATGTTCCCTGTACCAACTCTTCACAAGAGGCACGTCAACTGCTCTACGGGTCCTTCCAGAACGCATATTGAAGGGACGCGGAGCCCACATGAGGGCGATACCGTTACCGGTATTGTCCGAGTAGAGCGGCACCTGAAAGAACGGCAGTAAACGACAGAACTACGAGAATCGGTGAAGCACAAATATGGATAAAGGATTAATAAATGCCTGCCAACAAACAACAATAACTGATGGACAAAAAAAATAAAAAAAAAAATGAAACCTCTTCAAAAATGGGCGTCACATCCTCCGGTAGATCCCACTCCTCCATCTCATCATCGTCCGGCAATGGTTCTGGAGCCTGGAAATTGAAAATGATCTATTTTACAATTTAATTTTCCGAAAAATAGAAAGGTAGTACACCAAAATCACCTCGACCAGTCAATTAAAAAGAATCACTGGTAAACGAAAAGGTAACACATTTCTTCTAAAAAATATTGCTGCGATTTGTGAATGAACAAAAATCACGTATACCTGAGAACCAGGCAAAAATAGCCGGGAAAACAATCCCAACAGTACACACCAAATGCAAAGAAACGAACCCTTTCAGTGGCACTGGTTGCAACAGGATTAATCAACGGATCGTAATAAAAAGCAGGCAGATCGGGATCCTCAGTCTTGATGAAAACCACCGACGGAGCGTGGTACCTAAAGAACAAAAATTATAGAGAAAATACATCTTCCATATTCCAAAAAACATACATAGTCAACGTAATTAGTCGCTTAGAAACGCCAAAAGTCCCAGTCTCAGTCAATAGAACAAGTTCCAATCAAGAATATTACAATCAGAAACATACCACGAAACCTGCACTGGCAGCGCATTCACCAGATTATTGTACATGTATGGGAACGCGATGCGATACTCGGTTCTGATTGGAGCACGAATGATCACTTTGTTGATGTCATTGAACTCGTTCCAATCCTCGTCTCTGAAAAGAGTTATTATATATTGCCAATTAATTGTTAGGGCGCATTCGAGTTGGACATTTTCCGGAAAAGAAAAGAAAAAAGTGGTTCGAGATGGACCATGGACCCCCAGAAAAAAAATAATACACGCAAAATAATTGTCGAAAATGCAATTGTACCGTAATTGAAACTAAAATCAATCGATCATTTGCATGTGTATGCGTGCCAATTGCATTCTTTTCTGGTGAAATCCATCTCGAACCAAAAGTTTTCCTTTCTTTTCCGGAAAATGTCCAACTCGAATGCGCCCTTATTGTGTCAATAACAAATAACTACATACATACACAAGGAATGACATTAATTATTAAATTAATAAAGAATTACGTCTACCAAATAAATAAATTAACGAAAAAAAAATACTCACTGATTGACATCCTTGATCAGTGGCTCGAACTTCGGTCCTCCGGGGATGGCAACGTTAAGGGCCTAAATTAGGGAGCACTAAAACCTTAAACACACAAATCCGAAAAAAAAACACCAATCCTGCCAATACCATCCAACAAAGTTTAAAAGGAACACAAAAATATCAAATTGTAAGAAATAGACCAAATACTCCGGACGGAATGTAGATAATCACAAAATACTCACCTTCGCCGTGAAGAAACTCTTCAGATCGAACAGATAATAGTAATTATCATCGACCAAATCCGTCAACAATTGATTGGCCAACCGGTATAAAGTGGCCATCATTGGGATTGAGAACGCCCAACGTCGGTACGTTTGTCCATTGACGAACCTGCAAATGGAATTCGTTCAAAATCAAAGAGATTTACATACACCGACAACTGCTCAACTGATAAAATAAACATAAACCACAAGCACCAAACGTCATTCCTAAGCATAAATATAAGTACCTGGTATTGGCAAGTGGTTTGTGATCGTAGAACCATTCAGCAACAGCTCCGTCTTCTTCTGGGTCAAGGTCGATTTGAATCGGTTCCAATGGTTCAACGTCCAGAATATTATCCGCGTAGTCGAGTGGAGGTTCTTCGTCATCGAAAGGAGGGAAACGCATTCTCTGAAATAATGAATATTGAGTGCGAATTAAGATGTTATCACAATAGTGCCAAATGAGCCAAAGTTCAACGAACATTCGCAGCAAAAAAATCATTCCAATATTCAGTCAGTGTGTACGGGACAAGTAAAATCATAAATAAAACAATAGCTAAAAGAAAAGATAAAAAGATAAAAGTCGAAGAAGGAAGAAAACCGGGAATACCTTGAAATGTCTTCGGTCCCTCTTCTCTCGTCTCATCATAATCCACATTGATCCCCATTGGGCCAGATAGACAGGCTCGATCACTCGGGGAATATCATTCACAAAAGTGATTGCGCCAGTGATGTGGTACAAGACCTTCAAATTACAAACGTAACGTTAAATAAACATTTTAATAAAAGGAAACTCTACACCTTTTCCAAGTGTGTAATATAGTGATATTTTAGAAGAGATAGATACACTGAACTGAAACCTTTTCAATTTTTGTAAAAGAAAATGACTAGTATATAGACTATAGAGATATAGACTATAGAGAACATATACAATACGTTGTTCGTTTCGTGAGGCTCCAAAAAGTAGAGGTTCGTTCATTCATTATACATAATGTACAATAATTCAGGGTTCGAAAAGACTAGCGGCAGGCAAGACGCAAGACAGATGCGATGATACATGTTAACGAGTACATTATACTTATACTATACCTTGCAATCTCGAATTTGTTCCCAGGGCATTGGCATATTCTCCAGCAACTTCAACACTGCGTGTGGCATATATTTCAAGGCACCGAGATAGACACGCTTATCGTGGCGGAACTTACGCGATGTCATATCTCCGTGGTCTCGGATAATTTTTCGTACGTGCTCTAAACGTAATTAAATTGATATGAATTCACTGAGCACTGTTGATGCGGACAACATATAAATACACTAATGGAGTATTATAATTATAAAAAGACTGATACGCACGTACCGGGGGCTACTTTAGAAAAAATATAGCGAGTAATTATGTAGCGTACACAAGCGTATGTAAAAAAGAAATTTAAAAACATAGCGTGTGTAAAGTGCTAACCTGGGGGCATTTCTTCCTTTTGTGTATCCACAACTCCAAACTTTCTCTTTTCTGCATATCTCTTTGTCTGCAGTTGCTTCCATTTGCGGGCCTAAATTGCTTGTATAAATCATTAAGCAGACAAAGTGCACCACATCAACCGAATAAATAAAACAAAAGCAGTGTTACAAAAAAAAAGTTCTCAAAATAGTGCTATCGCAATCGCATGACCCTGTGTAGAATCTCGCAACTGAGTAGTTGAGTTTGAATTCAACGAAGTTTGAAGCTTATAAACCCTGCTTCAACAAAAACTCCCTTACCCGTAAGCCAGCTTCCAAATAGATTTGCATATTTGCAGTCATAATCTCATATGGGTTCATAGATGAAATTCTGCTGATAACGATACCTTTTCTTCAAGAGCTGCTGGCGGCAACGGGACTCGCTTCGGTACTGCGCCAGGAGGTCCGCGGACAAGCGGTGGCATACCTGGCGGTCCTGGGAATACACTGCCTAAAAAGAGACGTATAAATAGATTTCATATGATAATATTTTTCCATACCAACAAACTGAGCTAGTCCCTAATTACGGTTATAATAAAGAAAAATCGTATAAAGCATTTGATTGGGTAGGAGACATAATAAGTTACGGACCTGGAGGTCCTCTTGGGGGTGGAGCGCCCATGCGTCCTGGAGGGCCTGGTGGTGGCATCATTCCCTGATTGAGTACAACATCCACTGGTCGGCGGCGGGGTTGCCTGAAGCTTGGGCCCTCGCTGGGAGGACCGTCAAGCACAGTCATTCCTCCTAAAATAATTTTTATTTAAAAAATTACATAATAAAAACAATAACAAGAAAGGGCGTAACAGTAAAATAACGCACAAAAACAACATGAGAGTTGAATAGAAACCCTCGGATGAACAGTAAACATGTGCGCTAATTTTCCATATCGAAGTTCGAGTCTGGGCGTTGAAACGTGTCGACGCTTAGCTTCCGTTGTAGAGTTTCCCTGAAGAATAGGAAAATATCGCGTGCGGCTTCGACGGCTAGCATTCGTGCCGTTGACCACTCTGCGACGGTGAGGATTCCAGATGATTCAGAAGCAATAACTGCAGCTCCACTGTCGGGAAGCATGCGCATGGCGAAGACAAAGTGAGCGTTGGAATTACTTTCTGACTTCTGATCGGGATCGACGACGAATTTGCCATTAACACGGCTAACTTGCACTCCACAGAAAGCACCGGAACTCGGAACACCGGAATCCAGAATAGCTAGGCCTGCTGCAGTGAGCACTGCGGCAGCACACGATCCATCAGATTGCAGTGGATGACAAGTGACTGTTAGAATAGTTCTGGGAAATAGTTCCCGTTCAATAGTAGCATTCAACGCGGCCTCGAGAAGGAAATTAACGTTGTTGTGATGGGCATCACCGCTTTTTGGACGAACACTAACGTCCAAAGCCATTTTATCGGGTAGCCGGCTTGCCGCACGAACATCTCCGGGACCATTAACAGCGGCCCAAACAGAAGTGTGTCCGGAAGAAAATGAACAAGATCCGTCGGCACGAGACAAGCAGCCCAATTCACACTTCATGATACGTAACTTCTGTGACGATGTCCCAGGGCAGTCCATAGTGCTGAAACACAAGCATTTAGGTGTTCATAAAACAACAAAGGACGTTGCAAAAGGAAGGCGTACAACGAAAATAAACATAAATAAAAAAAAAATGCATAAATTTGAAAACAAACACATTGAAACAAAAATTTTTGGGGAGAATGATTTTCGAAATTCAAATTTTCTTGGGAGAAAAAGGGCGGAGCCAGCTTCCGCGCGTTAGTTGCGGATTTTTTAAAGTCCAATTTCTACAGTACATCGTTTTCGATAAGAGAGAAAGAGAGTTCTAATGGAATTAGGAGAAAATGGAGTGTATTGCATAGGAAACGGAAGAACCGTTTGGTGACGGTTTCGTTTTTTTCGTGGGCCAACCATTTGGTGACTTTGACGTGACCAAGTTTTCTCGAAAACCGCTCCAAAAAGTCACCGACCAGCAACCAAGTGTTTTTTTGTAAAACCCATTTGGTGACAGGCCAACGATGGTTCTTCTGTGGTTTCCGCAATTATTCCGCTTCCCTGTGCATTGTATATTTTTACAGTAAAAAAACGACGCACAGAAATCAGAAGAAAAAAATGCTGTAAAAAGGGAGTGGCGACTTAGTTGAGAGAAGGAAGAGCTCTAAGTTAACCGACAAGGCTCTAAGAATGGCCTAAGTTACCTGTTCCACTAATTTTCACTTTACCGTCTTACAATTAGCGATTTTGTCAGTTGTGACTAACATTTTATGACTCTTGAATGTAGTGTTTTGACGTTTCTAGTCCAGCTGCTCTTTTTTTTTTGATAAAATTGAAGAATACACTGTATTATGCTACCCAAATTTGAAATATGTTACCCCACTTGTATGGGTGTAGTATCTTGTTATGTGAAAAATACACCCCCCACCGGCGAAGATTACAGCCCCTTGTAGGAATGGGATCAATTCAAATAGCCCGTACTTTATTTTTGTTATGTATTGTTCACGTTATAAAAAACACAGTCAGTACAAAAAGTTTCCAAATCAAGTATCTCAGAGTTTTTAGTTAGCTGATATTGGATAAATTTGATCGGAAGTTCGATTCAATTTGGCAGCTGGTGCACTGTAGCTGGCAGGAAAATAGCGCTTATTCAAAGAATAGCCTATAATTTCTATTGATAGTATGGCCGAAAACCTCACAATGCGAAAAATTATATATACCTTTGCTCCCGAGCCGAGGTAGGAGAGCGTGCTCAAAAAGCTAAGCTACCTCGAATTTATACAACAACTGGGGTACCGCAGCTCATCACCCTCTGTCTATCACAACAATCCCTTCACCTCTAACACTGCCACGCTATTTCCCAATTAGCTGGGCTGCGGTGCCCCAGTTGGTTTACAAATTCGAGGTAGTTTAGCTTTTTGAGCATACTCTCCTGCCTCGGGGAACAAAGGTAATTTAATTTTCGCATTGTGAATATTTTCGGCCACACTACCAATAGAAATTATTCAAAAAGGTGCAAATCCTAGGGAACCTATCCCTTTAAAGCGAACTGACAGCTCCTTTCTCGTTCTCGCTAGCGCAGCGCAATGGACAGGCTAGCGCAATGGACAATTTTTCCATACAAAATGCGAGCAGTTATGTTTTTGCTTTGCTATTTTTTCAGTTCCTAGCTATTTATGGTTTTTTTAATGGTGATATTCATTAATTAAATTATTTAAACTATTTTTGGTGAAAAAACCCTAAACTGGGTGTCATTTCGCTTTAAAGGGAGATAGCGACAAAGTTAGGGAACGATTTTCCCTAACTCTCTTTGCCTATAGCGCTATTTTCGCGCCAGCTGTCGAATGGAACAGAGCTTCCGATCAAGTTTACCCAACATCAGCAAAGTACAAACTCATTTATCCTTGATTTTTTAACTTTTTACTGATACTGATTGCTATTTGGGGCAAATTGTAAAACGTTAGCACTGTTCCTCCATGAAGGGGTAGTATTCTTCCATACTGGGGTAGTATATTCAAATCGTGGGGTAGTGATCTTCAACCAATAAAAGCGCCCCATATGTGTGAAAAACTACCCCTCTTTTACAAAATATGATCCCCACATAATCGTTTTCACTCCACCAAAGAAAATTACAAGTTGCTACCCACACTGATTGCCTAGAATTGAATATCACTACCCCACCATTGAATATCAGAAATCACTACCCCACCAAATGAATCTCAATACCCTTACAAGGCAGTACCATTTTGCAAAAAGCGGCTAGGAATTTGCATGGGGGTAGATTTTTCAAAAGGGGTAGTATTCTTCAATCAACGAGATAGTATTCTTCAATTCTACACCCGCATTATATGTTAGACTATAAACCACAAGGCACCATGTAAGAGCTCGGGGCACCGGAATAGTATGTGACGTAAACCATAGACGATCCTGAAATTAAGAACATAACAGGGTTGTATATAAAAAGAAATGCTTATAAATTTTATTTTATCTCCCAGTCACACATTGAACACTGAAAACGCCCATGAATTCAACAAAAGGTTCGCGTTTTTTGAAATAATAATTAGTTGCTGCTTTTCGTGTTTTGTAGTCATTCGTACTTTATAGGAGTATATCTCTTTTTCTCTGTCGCTCTCTACTATTTCGCAAAAATATTTTTTTTTGAACTTCCCGCGTGTCTACAGTAAGTTACAGATGTACAATTTGATATGGTTTAGCGAGGTAATTTAAAAAAATTAGATTTATTTTCGCCAAGATCAAGAAGAAAATTGGATCGAAAATTGCAATCAAATCGTCCAAATAAAACTGAACATTTTATCATCGTTTTTTTAGGTGAAGCTATTGTTAGGATGCAAGCAAAACCTCAGAATGCTCCCAAGACTTGCTGTATTGCAGGCTTTACAAACATGAAAAATAGTGTTTCGCGCTGCGGACGCGTTGCGTTGTGTACTTCAAATTGGTCCATTCAGCTGATCTGTTTGCTGCCGTTTAGAAGCGCTCGTTCTAAGCTTCGTATTTACGTTCCATTTACTCGTTTGCTTTCTCGTCATCTTTAAAAATTAGCTGTAATACTCACGCTGACGCTAGTTAGTTGCTCAACCGGCACTAAGGACGCGGTGGAGTTGGGAAATATACGATAATTCTACCTAACATCACGCATTCTCTTGTATGTCAAAACTGTACACAATCGTTGTTTATGTCCGTGATGATGTCCTTTTTCTGTCCAGAATGCAACTTCGTATCCTGTTTTCAGCAGAGTGAATGTCAAACTCGGGTGGACGCGCTGTGGTGCCGATGCCTGGGCCTTCGGGAGTGGCCGCACGCGCTCCTTCATTGCGATGTATGATTTAGAGACTTATAGACGAGGCGTTCTAGTACGATCGTTGTCTTTTAATTAGTATTATTGTTAGTCTTGGACGTATATTTTATATGGTTGGTTGATGCCTTCCTTCCATTTTCCTGGTCTGTGCAACCCGATAACTTTTGATATCTTAGCCTTAAATACCTTGAGATCCGTCTTCAACAGCTTGAGCTAGTTGCGTGGATTCCTGTCTTCCACTTTCTGTTGTTAATTCTGAATCTGAACTGAAGGCGCAGCACCACATCGTATTTGGTAATTGTAATATTTACTCTATTTGTTTTAGCTGACGATGCCACTTCGCCACAACCGCGCAAGGTAGAAATTGTCTCCAAGCAAGCCACAAAGGTTACCGCTTTGTCGACAAAACTTGAGTGGAAGATTGACCAGGTATTTTTTAGCTTTTTAGTCGTGGATTGAACGGCTTACTGATTTTTTTTTGTGGGAATCTCCGGCATTTACGTGAACTTTTGTATTACATTGTCCTTGTTCGTTTGTTCGTTATAGCAATAGCATCAATGCCAATACCCCAAATAACCAGCTAAAATAAGAATAGACGTCTTTAGTTTAACACTATTTTTCAGTTTGAAAAGCTGATGAAGCTCTTCAAAAACGGGCAAAATCTGATTTCGAAACAATTCGGCTGCCCTCAGGTACTTTTATTATAATTGTTACGCAGTAGCGACGTTGGACTGTGACATTTGTTTATTGATTCCCTTTCTTATGGCACTTATAGCTAGTACTGTAAACTGATAGAACGTTGACTATGTTCGTTTTGATGTTTCCTGTAAGTACGGATTAGTGTTGTTTTTAAAAATGTTTTTTTTTTTCAGGCTCAGAGCGTCACCTGGGAACTACATGTGTATCCAAATGGAAAGAGGGAAGAAGATGTGAATAATGTTAGCTTTTTCCTGCGACAAGTCGGCCTTTCGGCAAGTTTTTTTTTTCCACATTTTTGTGTGTTGTGGTAATGTGATTTCACTTTCTAGCGTTCTTGTGCCTCTTTCTGTTTGCCTTAAACGCTGTTTTGTTTTCATTTGCATGTTCAACATGCAAATTCATACTGTATTTTTTTTTCGGAAAGATCAAACCCGAACGGTAAACTTGCATGTTTTCCTTTCGGAAAGAGTAACCCGAACGCGCCCTTAAGTTTGAAGATGGCTTATGATGTTAACTAGCAAAAAATACACTTAGGTAGCTAAAACTGTAGTGTAATTCTAACGATATTTCTTCATTTAGCGAGGAGAGGAACCGATTATGACTGAGTTCCAAATTTACGCACTGGATCAGACAAATACGCGTGTGAGCGTCTGCCGGGATACCAAAGATTTTACAAATCAACAGGGTCGAGGAAAATTCCAGGTACATTTTTTCCGTGTTGTTACTTTTTGTTTTTGTGTGTGAAAATTACTCATTGGATGTTAATTTTTAATGCATGATTAATGTACAATGCATGATGCTAACCTAGATATAATGATTTATTGTTTCTTAGGTTTCGCGAGAGAAGATGTCAAATGCTTTGCGGGCCGATGGCTCTTTACTGCTCGTTTGCGAAGTAGGTGTTTTTTTTTACAACGAATAGTCGATGGTGCGACGATCCAGTTGATTTGGTAACGCCTCCACCAGGGTGAATATCCGCGCGTAAATTTGGAGATGGTCGTTTTAGTTTAGAGTCGAAACATAATCTATTGGTATTGGTGTTGCAACAGCCTCCGGATTTTGAACTGATCACTGATCCCGGGCTGAGGATTTTGGTTGTTGCGTTATTTACGCACTGATTTATGCCCTCAGCCCGTATGCAGTTCTCAGAGCCAAACTGGCATATTGGATTTGGTTTGATTATGAAACTATTTGTTGCATTTGGCCGTTTATGCTACATCAAAATGTGTGGTTTGTCAATATTTTACCGTTTCCGCTTCTAGGTCGAATATTTCCCGCCGGGATCGAAAATTAGCGTGGAAGCGGCAGAAGACGATGAAAGCTGCACGATGGATGAATCGGAGGAACGACAAGAGGTTTTATTTTTGTTTGGAATTTTGGAAACTTTTTTTGTGACATGATTTTTTTCCCCGACAGTTTTGATGTTCAGTTTTTTTTTTCCTGTATTTCATTCCATTACTTACGATTCACGATGTTTCAGATAAACATACGCGATTCATTGCGAGATATGTGGATAAACGAACTTTTCACCGATTGTGTCATAAAGGTAATTTTTTTGTTATTTATTATGGTTACATATCTGTTTTCAATAAGAATTTGAGTTATCTGAGGGTCTCTGTTATTTTTTAATTTGTCTGCGTTTATGTTTACTTCACTTGGCGGTCTCCGTTGTCACCGTACCGAAACAATTTCCGTATGTTGTTTTATTTCAAAGGTGTGTAGAGCTTGTAATCCCAATCAAAACGACAAACGGTTTAATTACCCAAGTTTGAGGGAATTTGTCCTGAAGATGGGGTAACCCGAAACGTCGACAATAAATGGTATAAAAGCCTGTCGTTTTGATTGGGATTACAACCTCTACACACCTTTGAAATATCGATATCATCCCTCTACATGGAGCGTGCTTCACATCTATGTTGTTTTAGGTAGGGAGCAAGCAGATAAAGGCGCATCGGTGTATTCTGGGACAACATTCTGAGGTCTTCCGTAGCATGTTTCAAGTGAGTTTCATTTCTTCTAATTCATTTTTTAATTGTATCTTTAATTTACTATTACTACGGCGAATTATTACACCATTGAATCATTTCATCGTCGCATGGCGTTGCGCCCTTTCTAAGAGTTTAATAAATATTAAAAATATATATAATAAAAAACATTGAACTTTTTTTGACTTTGTGTTGTTTTAGAACGAGATGATTGAAGCGAAAGAGGGAGTAATTGACATCCTTGACTGTAAATACGAACCGGTTAGTATTTTCTGTCTTTTCCGCGTGCGTTGTATATATATATATATATATAATATATATATATATATATATATATATATATATATATATATATATATATAAGTTCATCGCTTTACTTTTTTTCCCTCCTCTAGTGATGAGGCCATATTCACCACTCCGATTCTCTCGGGGAAATAGTCACTGGGAACAGAAAATAGCGTTCTAATTTCTCATGTGAGATACGCAGAGAAAAAGACGGGGATTCCCCATGGGGAATTGAGGCCTCAGCTTTCGTATATTGTGAGATTATTGTCTACTGTTGTTTTGGCAGTAGTAAAGTGAATATGCCTAAAAATTGTAATTTTTTCGAAAAATATTAAAAAAAAATATATTTAGATGCGTGCCATGCTAGAGTTTATGTACACGGGCAGTTTTGATGGCGCAGAGTCCTGTGCTGATGATGTGCTTCCCATTGCTGACAAGTATGCTGTGATGCCATTGAAGGAACAGTGCGAAAGGTAGTTTTTGGATTATCTTTGACGATTTATATTGTTTACAGTCTACGTACCACCATTCTTTTTGATTTATTGCCGGTGGGGAATGCTTGCACATGCAGCTTTTAAGTCCTCAGCTTTATATTTTCCGGTGTGATAACCTCTTTTTGTTTATTCTGATATGTATTTTAGGTTCTTGGCGCAGTCGATTAATCATAAAAATATTACTTCAACTGCAATATTCGCGGACACTTATTCGGCGGGCATCCTGAAACAGGTATGGTATTTTACATTGTTGTTTTTACTATCACGATTTTCGCTTTAGTACAATGTTTAGAATTTGACAGTCGCTGCGATTTGAGTGATTGCTACGAGTAGGATATGTAATGGAGACGGTAACAATACAATCGCCGTGTTCCCGTTTTTTTTCCTTTCCTGTTCCCTTTCAATTGTATTCCTTAAAATGGCGCAAGTCGCAGTTAAAGGCTCAGCTCAGACCAACGTAAAGAAACTTTTCCTCAAATTTTGTATGCGAAAACTACAGGAAGCCTTTAAAATGATTGTTTAGCATGAAAAACGTCTTATGCTGTCTCTTTTCCAGGCGTGTATCCGCTACTTGGTTGCCCATCACAAGTCGGTAATTCGTTCTGCCGAATGGAAAACGTTGAAAAGAGAACGTCACGAACTAGCCACAGAACTTCTGGAAGCGGTATGTTTTTTATTTATTGATTTATTTTCGGGTCCTTGTCCATTCGCTGAACTGTGACTTTTGTGGACTATTTAGATATTTTGTCAATTAGTTTTTTTTTCAATGGTTGTTCAGTCATTTTTCTCAGTTGTTCTGTTGTTCAATAAACCGTTGTATTATTCTAGGTGTTGGCGTCCGGTGGCACTCCCGCATTGGATACTTCAATGGAGGATGATGGAGCCTTAGTGATGCGATCTCCTGCCCGGAAACGTCTTCGCCGTTCAGCTGGAAGTAGTAGTTCGACTAGTTTCAGTCAGCCTTCCGGCCCGGCAGCTCGGTGAGAATACTATTGTCCGCGGTGAGGTAGCATAATCATAGTCACCATGCTAGAGGTAAGGAGTCATGTTTTCGTTATTATTATCTTTGGTTAGTGTAGCTGATATTCTCTATTGTCAAGGTCATGGTAGGACTCCCAGTCTAGTTTTATTATCAATTTTTGGTGCATAGTGTTGCTTATAGTTTGTTTTGGTTTCTTATTCAATTACCGGGATTTATAGTTGGTAATTAGGGCTAATACAGTCATTAAATCATTAAATGGCAAAAAATTATGTATTTTGGTTTTCGGTTCACTTTCGGCTTTTTTTTTCTGATAATTAGCTAAGTACTTCATTGTAATGATGGCGAGAAGAGCCAAAAACACCTACCTAAAAAACAGAGCACTTTTTCACGATAAAATTGGATTTATTTATTTTCACTCTGTTCGTTGTCATGTGAGAATAGTGTATTACCGTGTTGATAACTCTTTGTGTGGTGGTAATATCTGAGCTAATCTTTTTCTCCCAGTTTTGTGATAGAGAGTTATCTTTCATGATTTGTTCCTTATGTATTGTATAGTCACAATGTATATGTCCGGAACTTACTATTATTATCAATGTTCGCGAGGGATTTTTTGTACTTCTTTCTACTTTTCAACCATTTGTTCTATATTTGTGGCTTCGTGGCATATATGCGGGAGTTTATAGTTGTACCCTAACGCTTAGAGATATTTATAGTTGAAGTAAGGTTTCTATGGCAACGCATTGCACTTGTTCGTTTGTAAAATGATAGTGTGATGTGGTATTTAGTTCTGACGTGTCTTTTTACTGAAGGTGCGCTTTGTTTGTTCCATGTTTTGTAAATATTAATGTTTTAATAATATAACAATTATACGTATGCATATTTTTCATTGTTTGGTCTGTTTTTTTTGGAAAGAATTCATTATATTATATTTTGGTTTTTTTTTTATTGAAGCGGCCTTATAAAGAAAGTTTTTCCTTTTAACCCATTGTTTACTAGTTTGTTGTTTCATCTGACTTTTGTTGGATAAATGAAATGTTTTTTTTTCCTTTTAATTATAGAATCGCAGATTTTTTGCTAATAAAGAAAGTTTTGAAGTTGAGTTCGTGTTTTAATCTTATATTCACGTTTTACCATTATCGATATTTGTTGGTGTCAGGATAACTCATTTATGATAGTGGTATTTCGGAAAGCGATCCCATAGTGTTTGCGTTGTAACGTTTTTTTTATAAGAAGTTCCGTTTTAGTATACTTCTGCTATTTGTTTTGTTTCTAATTGACGCATGTGAGAGGAGGGATTTACCACGAGTGATGTCAAGCGCGAATAAGTGAGTTGTTTTTTGGAAAATCATTTTAGAAACTGTAATCGGTCATGTAAGCTTCAAATTCGCATGCGAGGGTTTTAAGCGTATTCTCTTGCTTTTTGTAGCCAGCCGACGGAATGGTCAATATGGTGTGTGACATACAATGTGGGAATGCAGAAGGCCACCGCTTCTGCTGTAGAGGAGTTAATGGCCCCGATCAAGGAACAACCAAGGGATATTATAGTTGTGGGTATGCAGGTTGGTGAATACTGGGGTTACTTACCTTTGATAATTGATTGTTCGTATTATAATAACCAACTTGCGTGGGAAACGCTCATATAATGAACTTGATTAAGGGTAATCCTGTTGAACTTTCCGGGATGTGATTGATAGTCAAGCGTAATCAACGTAGGGCTCAAATGATTTTCACCAGTTTATCGTAGAGCTCATTTTTCAAGAACCTGATCCTAATCGATAATTAGGTTATTTTAGGAAGTTGCCCATGGGGAGACCCTTGGTGGTACGCTGATGACTTGGCAGTCCGAGGTAGCAGACTGGCTGGCCATACATGACGGAACCGTGACGATGATCGGGAAAACTTTTCAAGTAAGGAGACTATTCTACTTCAGATTGTATCTTTGATCCCCAGCAGGGGAGCTTTTGAGACCACATATGAGTTCTTGAGATTGATGAGTAGTGGCAATTCATATGCAGTGCGAACTGCGACCATATATAGTACCGAAATCTTGATCCGCTTTATTTTAGGCGACCAATCAGATATCAGTTTTCGTTTCGAAAAGGTTGTTACCAAAGGTTGGTTTCTTTGTTTGTTTTTGGGATTCAGGTATCAGTTTGTGAACTGATTGGTCTAAGTGGTAATCCCACTGGTGTTCTAATGTGACTAGAGTTCGCTTATTTAGTTGTGTTTCAGATAAGAAGCATTGCGTTTCGTTATGCGAGAAACACAATGGGTGGCCTAACTGGACATAAAGGATCAATTGGAGTTAATCTGAAATTGAAGGTTTGATCTTTATTTTGTATAATATTGTATTTAGTGCCGTGTTTTTGTCGACTTGAGCTTGTTTCATCTCCTTGTATTTTAGACCATCGGATTTTTGCCGTTGATGCGGAGTCGTGACACTTAATATTAGATTTGTTATTTATTTTGCAGGATTTCACCTCGCTTGTATTTGTCGTGTCTCACTTTGTGCACGATGTGTCACAATTTGATAGACGTATTCTACAGTACAATGATAATAAGGGATGTGCATTTCTCGAGGATAGAGATGTCAAGTGAGTGCATAATTATGCTTCTCTTTAGAAGAGTCGGTACTCTGAATGCTGATAATAAAACTGAGGTCTTATTCACCACTCAATTCCCCATGGGGAATTCCCCGTCTTTTTCTCTGCGTGTCTCACAGTAGAATGTATAATGCTATTTTCTGTCCTCAGGGAATGTTTACTCGAGGGAATCGGAGTGGTGAATATGGTGTCAGGATAGTTTTCGTCCTCTTGCTGTGATCGAAACTGATCTCGTCTTCAGACAGAGGAAGCACCAGGGGTACAGGTTGTTGCGTGAAAACACGCACGAACCACCTCCGGAAGCAATTCGAAATTAATATATTTTACCAAATAAAACTTTTTATCACTAAGCTAAAGAAACTACCTCCATTTATGCACGGAATTTATACCCTGGTAATCACGTGCCGAGAAGTTTCCTTGGAAGTATTGTTCTTGGACGAGCCAGATATAGAGATTCGATTACTTAATATATGACTTTATAGGTACATCATCTGGATGGGTGATCTAAATTTCCGTATCGAGGACGATGCTGACATTGTCGCCGAAGCTATTGTTCAGGGAAAATTGGACACTTTGTTAGAAAAGGACCAGTTATCGAGGGCTCGCGCACAGAAACTCGCTTTCCTCGGGTATCAGGAGGTACTGCTTTATAATCATAGTTGATAGTTCTTACGCAGTTTTTCAGAAAGTCGAAAAATATTGAAGCTTGAAGCATTCATTATTGGGAATATCCGAATAACCGTCCGCGTATGAGATTATATTGAATGTATCATGTGACACAAAGTATGATAATTTAGTAGGAAGGGTGAGTTGGAGTAACTGCAATAGGATGGGTAACCACGATAATGCTTTGTTTATTTTATGATTATTCTATTTTCAGGCTTCAATCAATTTTCCTCCAACATACCGCCTGACAATGGGAACAACGAAATACGATCTGAAGCGAACTCCTTCGTGGTGCGATAGGATACTGTTCAGGGTTAGTGCTTGGTGACTTTACTTTTCGCACAAGTTTCTTTACTAACATTTTTTGTGAAAAAACTCTGTGTTCGTGTACTTACTGCTATCCGAAGTTTTAGTGATTAAGGTAATATATTTTTGTTTATATGATGCGTTATTTCCTTCTCATTTAGGGATCTGGCCTAAAGTGCGATTTATATTGTTCGATGCCGACAGTAAAGGCCAGCGATCATTTGCCTGTAAAAGGTTAGCGACTGTTTTTTTTTCACCAACTGGTCGTGTTTCAGAAATTGCATATTTAATAGTCACAAAATTGTGAAGTTTAATGATGTAGAGTTGCGCGGTATCGCCTTTTATTTGTGTATACATCATGTTGCTGTAGGTGTAAGTGTATGAATTTTTTAAAACAAAATACCGGCTTGTTTTTAAAACGTATCGTCGACAACTGAATTCTTATGTATTTATTTATGCTAATTTTCGCGAATTGAACTCGATTTTTTATTGTAATTTATGTTCATTTGCATAAACTGCTTAAGAATCCTGGTCTAATTGATGCGTTTCAAAAACTGGCCGGTATTGCGCTTTAATGTATTCACTGAGATGAACCGTTGTGATTGTAGGCTCGTTCACTGCTCGGATCCCATTGACGGCGACCAATTTGGCAGTGGACTGGGATGTGCAATTTGAGCATCTACCGACTTGGTGAGCTGAAATTAAGTTTTAGCATTTTCATTTTTAACGGTTTTATCACACTTTTCGATAGAGCGCATCTCCGCTAAGGCGATACGGGGTGAAAACTCAAAACAGATGCTATGAAGGGCGTAGCGTAATGTTACCGCTTAGCCCCGAGTTGCAGAATATGGAAACTGCGACATTTGGTACTGGGCACAAGCCACAATGACCGCTTCCTTTTTAGTGAAGTACATTATTTTACGTGTAGGTACACGTCGATTCCTGTGACGTCACGATTCAAGATGAAGAAAGACTATTGGAGCAAGCATGGTAAGTATTTTATTCCTGATTTTAGAATTGATTTATTGTATGCGACAATGCGACGGACATATATTGGCATCTTGTCTGTGTTGCTGTAGCGTATGTGTGTGTATGCTTAGGTAAGGGGTTGTGTTGAGACATGGTTCAGTATTGTATGAGTATGAGTTCTTTTTCTGGATTTAATGTTTTCCTAAGTTGTATATATCAGGTGCCTACATGGACTGGATTGCCGTGTATCCGGCAACGATGACCGACGTGACTTCTCCTGTCAGATGGGTCCGTTTCTCTATTGATTGCCGTTTAGTTTTCGGAGGGTTTGCCCTATGTGGCCGTGCTAATATCTGTGGCGTGTCCTTGCATTGTGCTTGTAACATTATACTTTACCTTTCCTACTCTATTTAGCAAAGCATTTGCCTTGTAATTTGTCAATTTTTAAGGTATATATGATGACCTGCTACGAGCAATCACTCAACAACGAAACGTGGAATGTTGCTGAACTACCCAGTTTGCCTCCCGGTGATTATAGGTTGGTTATAGTTTGTGGGGATACAGTATTCTAGTTGCAAGAATCACATGATCAGTTCATTACTCGACTTTGGAGATGATATCAAAGAAACGAGCCCAATGTTTCACAGTTGTTATAAGCATGATTCTTTTTGTGTGATTTTGTTTTCACAACGAACATTGATTGTTTTGGTTTTGGTGTAGGTATTTATTAAACTCCAGGTTTGGCTACCACTCGACTAACTCCAATTGTTTGGTTGGATTGGGAAAATCGTTTAAAGTGATCCAAGCACCCGATCTTATGCAAAATGGGAGCTAAAGAGAGGGGGCGCAGACCAGCAGACATGTAATTTACATATCGTAATAAATGGCTTTGACTCACTTGCCCATTGAGGCGTTACTAATAGGTTAGTTGATTTTGACGAACACTTGCTCCGAACTAAGACCTATTTTGCACCTTTATAATATAGTTATTCAATGTCATGTATAACATTTTTGTCCAATTATATAGTATTTCTGTGTCCTTGTGTGTGGAATTGTCAGAGTTGCCCGCAGAACCTGCCAAAAGCATGATTCCTTTACCATCAAAACAGTCTAATTTGTACATAGTTTGACACCTAGTGCCTAATCCTGCCATTTGTATTATGAGAGTACTGTTTCTTTCTAAATACGATTTGTTGAAACGAAATCATTCCTGAAGCCAAACATAGCTTTATTTTATTAACATAACTAGTCGTGCACCCTTCCTTCACTACATGTATGTTATGTTGGTTTTAGTATACTCGGTTCCCTTTTGTACTTGATACATGAGCAACAGTTTAAGTTTGGGCTTGCTTGCTTGTACATATATTAGTGTGTGATATTGACTGAAGGCTTATTATAGAATTGATACTCGAGAATAGCTTTGATAGTGAATGATAATTTGTACATAGCACGCTTTATATTTGATCTTTGATGACTTTGGACCACTAGTGGTTCCACTAATGCTGTGATTTGTATAATATTGGTAATAAAATTTCAAACATTTAAAAGTTTAGTAATGTTTTCTGTGTTTATCGCACTGTGATATATGTTATATGTTTGTTGTACTCGATTTTTTTTGTTCGAACATTGAGCCTAGTTTTACTAGTGTACGGAGCGTTACTCGTGACAGACGCTTACCCTGCGACCGTTGCATTTTTGAATATTAAATGTGTTTTTCTTTGGAGAACTATATCCTCGACCCTTATTGTTGATGTATTGGATCTCGTCCAACACACCTTCTTATTTTATGTTTTTTTTTCCTTTTTGATTAAATGATGTATTTTTCAGGAATGATTGTGCCCCGTTTGGCCGATGCCAAAAGGGCTCTGACGCCCCATCACATACTCAACGCAATCCTTTCACTGGCTTTTATCGTGAGTCTTTGTTTCGTAATTAGCAATTATGTTTTTGTTTCATTTGATTACGTGGTGCGAAATTGCGAAAAGTTATCCACATATTGCATTTTCTTTAAACGATTGGTTCATGTCGGTACGGTAACGGCCTATAACTTAGAAAGGTAGCATTTGAAGATGCGTTTTGCGTTTCTATGTATCCTCTAGGAGCGGAAAGTAACAAACTGGATTTTGGAATGGGATATAACTGCTTGTTTTTAGGAGTTTCATGTTTCATTATGAGGTTCAATGTGAGTTTAGAAGTCATACATGAAGTAAACTTAATAGATTCACGAATTGTCTTTTTAGGTTGCAAAGACGCAGCCGTTCATCTGCGAGAACCTTTTCCTATATGAGGGCGAATGCGGAGTCGATTCGGTCAGAGTTTTTATTGGATCTAATTAATCTTAGCGAGTGCGTATGTATGTTGAGTTAGTGAAGAGTATGAGTATGTGTCATCGTGAAATGTGCAAACCATTCTAATGTCATTTATTTCAGAGAGAACGCGAAATTTTGATGTTTCTGGCCGTTATAATCGTCTGGAAAGGAAGGTGAGGTTATGTTTATGCGTACGGAGTTTATTTGATTATATTGTCGGTATTTCTGCTCTTTTCATGTGAAATTGTGCTGCATACAATGAAATTATAGTTAATATACACATTGGGTCAGGTGGAGCAGTGCCGAAGACGATGTCTCAGGAAAAGCGCAGGCACGGCGGCTCGTCGGTTCGACTCCTACCCCGGAGGGGACCCGCGCGGAGTTGAGATCTCTTGCGAAGACGGCTCTAACCTTAACCTTTGTTTATGTTGAATAACTTTAGAAAAGCAACAAACTGGCTCCACTACATCTCGAATGTGTTCCTTTTTGCCAAAGTTGCCAATGTCTTCCTTTTCTTGCGTGCCGATCCACTCATTGGAATTGTGTACGTCGTAGTGGCACTCAGTAAGTTCATTTTTATTTCCAGTGCCTACTTCTGTGTTTTCCTTCTGTTTTTAATTAAGTAACTAACCTTTGTCGTTTTTTGTTGAGTCATCCTATATTTGGAGAAATGGTATGAAATTTGTAAAGCTTTGTGTAAAATCATCTAGTTATATTGTTGAATACTATGCATTTTTGTTTTATTCAATTAATTTCAGTTGTCAGTGTTATTTTCCCTGAACCACTTTACGTTGGTCCGGAGCGAATCACTTACTTCCAGGGACCAGAACTCTTTGTAGGTTTATGTAATTGTTTTATTTGGACATGTGTAAGCCAAGCCTTACGTACGTATATTTGGCTATGCGTAAGCCAAGTCTTACTTACGTATTTGGCTATGCGTAAGCCAAGCCTTACTTACGTATATTTGGCGATGCGTAAGCTACGCCATACTTACGTAATGTTTCAGTGAAGATAGAAATAGAACCTCCGTGCTTTTGTTATATTCCTGCCAGGCTAACAACGTGTGTTTGTTATATTCTAGGTAAGCCGTATTGTCTGAGTAGTGAAGTATGAGAAGAAATAAAGAAGCTACAGTATTTTACCTCTGTTTTATAGGATGAATTGACCAAGGATCGAAAGACCACTTGGTTTATTATGTTCTACACGACGTGGTCCCCAGACTGTAAACACGTGAATCCCGTGTTTGCCCAACTTTCTGACAAGTAGGTTTATTTTTGTTTATTTAATAATAAAGATTTATTGATTATATTAAAAGTACATAATCAAAAGGCAACCCTAAGACGGCAATGCGTATAAAAACATCCCATACTGACAAGGGGCCCTACTGTATGTTTCATATTTCTAGTAGCAAGTAAGCAAATAAATACTACGATAAAATAAATATATTGCAGAAGTAAGTTTCAAAAGGTTAATCTATGAACCAAACTTCTTAGTGAGCGATTCAATTAATGCAGGCTGTTCTTCCTTCCAATTTCTATTAAAGGCCTCCATAAATCTAGCCATGAACTCATTATGTGCCTGATTTTGATCAATAGGGGCTTGCACAGGTGTTTCTGCAGCGGGCAATTGTGGGGTGTCTGCAATTGGTACAACAGTAACAGGCAATTGAGGGGAGGCAATTAGAGGCGGAGTGTCCGCACGTGAACTCTCAATTGGGGTCGATGGTTCTTTGATCTCCGCAGCAGGGCATTGTGGATCGCCGGATTGTAGATCACGAACAGCTTGGCGGCGCAGGTAACCTTCGTGGCGCTGTTTCGCAGTCTCAGCACGACGAATATTGATGTGGGCAAGATCCGGAGTCATCTTCAGTCGTTCGGCCAGGTCCTTAAAAATTGGCAAAGCGAAACCGGGTTTCATACGGCATAAAATAGGGCGAGGGAAATTGCGATATTTTCCAAGGCGACCAATAATATTGAAAGACTCGGGTGAGTGATTACACAATGACAAAACTTTGTGCGAAATAACAGTATCAACACTCACCCGGTCGCTTTCCGTTGCGTTTAAGATGACGAAGTGGTCCTTGAGCTCATTCCTTCGAAATCCTTCAGCTATTTCTTCGCGGATAAAGGACTTCAAATCGGTGAATAATTCGGAGACAGATAGTTGAATATTCTGGCGAATAGGAATATTTGGGCGAGAAGTTGGTGTGGATTCATTATAAATATCAGGGTAGCTCATTTCGGCGGGGGTGATGCGACCGCTCTGTGTCGGGTTAGAGGGGTCGAATATTTATTGACTAGGACTCTAGGACATGCTCTTGTCTCTTTTTCTATAACATTTTCTTGTGTTTTCGTATCTTTTCATAAGCTTTTTGGTTCTTTCGGAACTAAGAACCACTTTTCGATCCTCACTCTAACGTTTTAACCAAATAGGCTCAATTTACCAAAAACCCGATGTAAGTCGGGGGGGGGGGGGCTAGGCATGAAATAATCTAATTCTAGAATTGGACTTTCTTTGTATTAAATGTTTCATAAATTATTCAGTTTAATGCTTACTTACAGGTTCACGCTTCCCAATTTGCGTTTTGGTAAATTGGATGTTGGGCGTTGGCCAAAGGAAGCGGAAAGATTCCGTGTAAATGCACATCCGATGAGCAGACAGTTACCGACGGTCTGCTGTTTCCAGGTAAGCTTTTACACTCAGTAATTGATTGATTATTCATGACGAAATGTCTCCTGTGGGCTGCCTTGTCAGCATTTACTTGTGTTTAGTATATGATCTTTGCTTCGTTTGTGAGTACTTATTTACTTCTTAGCATACGGTATGCCTATTTGTTAATTTGTTTTCTATATTCCCCCCTATTGTAGGAAGCCAAGGAGGTTCGTAGACGCCCACTTGTCAGTGATAAACATCGTGCAATTCCATTTGTGTTCAATCAGGTGAGAGGAGCATTTTAAGAAGAATCAATTTATATTGTTTTGTGCGGCGCGGCGCGGCAAGGCTAAAGGTTCAGGTTTGTCTGAGGTTGCAGAGTGTGTCACTAAAGGCTCAGTTTTGTCTGAGACTGCAGATACAGAGTGTGTCACTAAATGTTCAGGTTTGTCTGAGACTGCAGGGTGTGTCACCAAAGGCTCAGGTTTGTCTGAGACTGCAGAGTGTGTCAGTCAGAGGGTCTTGATATTGTTTTCTCTTCAGGAGAACAGTATTCTGGAATTTGACATGCTCAACATCTACAATGAATGCAAGAGTGGAATGAACAAGTCGGAGCGAAAACAGTTCACCCAGGAACAAACTGCCAAAGAGGAAACTAAAAAGGACCAGTGAGCTGAGAGGCATGTTGCGATTTTAGGATTTTTCTGGTAGGTTTTTTTTCTAGTTTAACTTGGTCGTTTGTCGGTTTCTTAGCGTTTTATTGATAATAAGGATATTACTTCCGCGTTGACTAGATTTGATAACTTAATTTTTTCGACTTGCTTTGGCTTTGCTTGAAGACGTTGTGAAGTAAGCTGTTAGATATAGTAAATATACCTTTTGCTTTTGTAAAGTCTGTATTGTCGGATGGTGATTGAGCATTTACTTGTGGTACCAAACTTCCTATTCTTAGTCACGTAGAGCTTGTAGTCGGTTAGTTATTCAGCTATTGTAGTTTCTTTGTTTACTTGTCCCGAACGGTCGCTAGCCAAAGTTTCACATTTCATCTTGCTCAAATTCCATTTCCATTGAGAGTAGCATTTATTATCCGTAATTTGCGTGCTTTTTTCATTTCCATCTGCTTATACTTCTCATTTTCGGTCTGATCTGATTTATTTCGGCTTTAGTTTCTTTACGAGATTCCGCTTTGTTTAACATTCCGATTCCGAGCGTAACTATTCTATTTGAAGTACTTTAAACTCTTTTTGATTATAACGCGTGTCTGTGTCTAACGTAGGGTTCGAGCTCGATATTCCTGTTGTTGGCAATTGATTGAGTTTCATTGTGTTTTCTTGTTAGAATTCTGAAAGTCTCAGACTGAGTGACCGTTCATAATCAATACAGTATCCCCACGCAGATAGTATCAGCTTCGTGGGTGGTCTAGGAGGATTCATGAATTAGTTTTTAGACTTTAGCAACGCTATATACTAATGTTGTAAACTTGTGTTTCTTGTTGTTAATAAAAACTGTGAATAGCAATTTATTTATTCTTGACATCAAGGGATTTAATTCCTGTTCTTATCTCATGATTTTGTGACCATGTGTTCTATTTCTTTTTGTCATACTGTGGATAGTTCTTGTTGGCTGTTTGCTCTTTCTTTTGTTGAGGGTTTCTGCATAACAATTACTCATTACTTTCAGTATAATGACGGCTCCCGGTGTTTCGGATTGTCCAAAAGGATTCAATTTTGCTGAAATGAATATAATTCACTCGGGATGTGAGAGTAGGTTCTTTTATTTTCTTGCATTTGGGCCAATAGTGCCTGATTCACAAAGTATGATCAGTAGTTAGCATAGTGACATGATATTATGTCACATGGATCCTGGTTACCGTAATCTGTGCTTTTTAGAGGATACGATAAATATGGTGAAGCGAGCGATTCGTATGGGATACGACACGGTTGTGATCAATCATGACATTGGAGACCCATTTCCGTCAGCAGCGGTAAGGGTCTCAGCTTTACTACTTCTTCCGATTTCAGGGCTACTAAGAGAATGTGAAGAGAGACTAACAATACGAGTTAATTAAAGGAAGAACTAAGACTAGACAACTAAGAACTAAGACAAGGGAGACTAAGAGACTAATCAAAGGACTACGGAGAGACTAAGGTCTAAGGAGTCAACAGTTCTAGGATTGTCTGGTAATTATGACAGTTGTTCAGGATGACGAAGACCTACTTTTCGGAGGACCCCCTGAGAAAAGAGAAAAGGTGGATCCGGATGAGGAGAAGAGACAAGAAAAGAATATGAGTCAGTTTGTGATATTGATTGTGATATTGATTAGTCAAAGGATTACTAAGACACTAAGACACTAAACTTGAACTTAAGAAATCGTTGCGCGATCATGAGTTTCTGAATTTACATTTTTTGTCGTCGTTGTCTTGCTACGTGTGGACTGAATCACACCAGCGTGTAATATCCAGATTGTGGATGTTATTCATACCCTTACAATTAGAGACTGAGACAATGTTAAAAGTGAGTAGGGGTTAGGGCTATGTATGGGTAGGTGATGATTGACGAGCGTATCTTATTGCAAGTGAACCGAAACAGCGAAACATGCACATCTTCTGGTGTCTGCAGGATCCTATGTGTTATCAATGGCTCTTCTGTAGTCTCAGACTCTGAGAACTCTAGATTCAGAGAACTGACAGAGTCACTCTATCAATATTCTTTGTATGTTCTTTCTTCCCTGTTTAGAACAGATTTTCCGCGCCAAGACAATACCGGATCCCTTTGTAATCGATGAAAAATTGCTGGATCTTACTCCAATTGAACAGGCTGGGAAACGATTCCGACAGTATACGTGAGTCCTTTGAACAGGGTATAACTTCCGTGCGTAAATGGAGGTGTCTGGAGGTGTTTTCTTTAGCTTAATGATATTCCGCTTTAATAAAACACCATATCTCGGTCAAATATGCTTCCGGCGGTGGTCAAAACCAATCTGACGTGGTTCGTGCGTGCTTTCAAGCACCAACCTGCTTTGAAGTACAGTAAACGTTACATGTTCTGATATGTATTCTATATTTATGGATTTTATAGTTTTCTATTTGGATTTATGGATCGTTGGCGCATGTTACTGCGCATAATTTGTACTTTCGTTGTTTAAGTGTAACACAAAGTGATTGACGTTGCTGATTTACCTCGTAACTGAAACATGCGTTTTTTTCCATATAGCGGCATAGTGTTTTGTTATGGGGCTTCCAAGTATACCAAAACCAAAAATTCGGTGTGATTCTGCCAATACTACCGTATTTCTGCACGAAACTTGCATATATAGTATATTTCGTGTAGTTCCAAAAGACTGTAATTTTTTACCATACTTCGAAACCCCAAAAGTATTCTGCCGATCGGGATCGGGGGTAAACTGGCATTATTGCGTGAAATGCTTTCGAACACAGTAAGCAAACGCCGTGCAAAGTTTGCCGCTTGGGGTTGTACTGCAGTCTTTTCTTGTTTAGCGCACACACTAAACACTGTGAAGCTGCCGGTTACTGTGACTGTCTGACTCCTTCGTAACACAGCTAACATTCTATTCTGCTTTTAGGCGACTGACCGCTACGCTTAAAGAACAATCCTCCGTACATAATTTCTTCATGAACCCTCAGTTGAAAAAGGTACAGTCAGTATAGAGGATCAGAGGTCATATTCACCACTCCGATTCGATTCCCCCAGGGAAATATTCCCTGGGGACAGAAAGTAGCATTATAAAGTGAGACACGAGACACGCAGAGAAAAATACGGGGAATTCCACGTGGGGAAATGAATGGTGAATATGGCCACTGAGCTTGTGTAGTTTGAATTCTCTAGAAATTTTCCATGTTTTGAATGTCCTATGTTTTACAGTTATCTATATTCATTAATTTTTGTTTAGTACGATCTGATAGCTGTACGTCCCGAGAAGGAGGCTATTCTTCACACGCTAACGAGGAAAACCGATCTGATTGATATTATCAGCTTATCGACGATTGTAATTTTTTTTTTGTAATCAGTGATAATTTTTGTTTGTTTATAAGATTGTTTATCTTTCTGTGTAATTGGAATGTTTGCGAGACTTTCTTTGGCCTTTGGCTGCATACGTTAAAGCGCAATACCGGCCGGTTTTTGGAACGCATCGTTTACAAACGAATTCTTACGTATTTATGAGCTCGATTTTTCATTCTAATTAATTGTCATTTGCACAAGCTGCATAAGAAGGATGGTGCACTCGACGTGTTTCAAAAACCACCCGGTATTTATAGTTTTGAGCCATTTCGCCCCTTTCTCTAGTTTTTAGCCGTTAGTAAGTGAAGTTCTTGTGCGCTTACCATGAAATTAAATTTAAATTTGTTTTACGCTTCAAGAGCGTGCACCTTTATTCAAGGGTGAAAATACAGATTCATTGTTTGCTTATGACATGTTCCGCAGAGGTCCTGAGCAGTAGGCGACGAGTTCCAGATGACAAATTGCTCGACGTCTTCGGGCTAGGGCCAGGAGGGATCGCCCATGATTCCCTCGCCTGGTGGTGGTTTCAAAGGTGTCACGGGCCGGAATCGAACTCGGGTCGATTGCGTTAGAGACGAACGCGCTGCCACTGGACCACCAGGCCCCAGAAGTCGTTATTGTTTTCATTTTTTTCCGTCACACTTGTCTGCTAATTTACTTTAAAGGATAGTTAAAATAACCATTTTAATTATCCCTTAAATCTAAAATGAGGCATTTTTGGGATTATATCTCGGCACCATTTGTTTCGTCACTATTTAGCAGCGAACTTACGGTAAACAATTGCACGCGATTCAAAACGAGGGAGTTGGTGTGGAGATCACATATGCTGAGGCATTGGCGGACAGTTTTACGAGGAGAAAGGTTAGAGAGATTTAGATGGTCTGACGATAATTGAACATCAATAGCCACTAATATGTGGATGGGTAATGAATATGACGTGTAAGACCTTGTCCTATATTAGAATTTAGAATTGTGGTTTGTAATTAAAAAGGCTTGGCTGTCGTTGGGTCACATGCGTTGATGTGCTTCTTGTTCTCCTAGTAATTGGTTAGTATAGTGCTTGGCGCGGTAGTGGAAATACGCGCTTTTCCATTTTCTGTTCCATTTATATTATACTTTGCAATACAGTATCTTCCAGGTTCTTGCGCTCGGACGTCAAATAATGCATAGCGTGCGAGGAAAAGGAATCATTTTCGCCTCGGGTGCACGGAGTGTAAGTTATTTAAGTTTTAAGTTTTCCAAATCATTAGTTTGATATGCAAGATTATTCATAATTGTGCGTTTTAGGACAGGTGTATATGACCCAAAATAGAAACTGATTGGCGTTTCGTCACTCTACGTATCCTAGGGACATATTGTGAGAGAAAAGGAGATTCGTCTCACGGGTCACCTGGGGTTGAAGATGGTAAAGTATCAATATTTAGATCGCAGACATCCGAGCTCCTGTGGACGCGATGAATATGTTGTGCTTGTTTGGAGTGGACTCGAATAAGGCGAAACCGTACTTGTCAGGTAAAGAAGAAATGTATAATGTATAGGATTGTCCTCATTTTGTAGTCTGCTTACATTATTATTATACAAGTGCCAGCCGTCGGCGAGAAGCCAATTGACGTAGGATATTGCTACAGGGTATTAGTTGAAACTGTGCAGTTATGTTTATTTCGGGGTTTCAAAGAACGCATTTGAGTAATATGCGTAGACTTCTTAATTCATTAGAGGTATATAACCGTAAGTTCATTTAGGTTTCCCGCTACAAGTATTATTGCGAGCGGAAGCGAAAAAGACAGTAAAGGGATCTCTCTCCGTTGCTGAACCAAATAATGTTCCAAGCAAGAAATTGGTATGTTTCAGGAGTGTTATACATGTGCGCATGATCCTCAAAGGGTACTGGTAATTTACGTGTAAGTGGATCCATCTGATAATCGCCCACTAAACACTGTATTTCGGTTGGGCCCTTTCGAACAATAACTTTATTGTTAGTGTAATAGTTTGTATTTAGGATTTAGCGCAAACGAAGAAATATGTTTGATTACTAATAGAAGAAATGGTTTAGACATCGTCAGCTGCTTTGAAAAGATTGTTATCTGTTCCGGAATTCAAGGCCCAGATAGAGAAGGTTCCTGTTCGAAAGGAGGAAAAAAAGGAAGGAGAAGGAAATAAGAAAGAATCCGGGATGAATTTGTTTGCCTAAATAGAATGATTGGATTTTACAGGATTCTAACCATTCGTGTTATACGTTAGGAAGGTTTATTTAGTAAAGAGACTTTAACGTTATACTGTGTTTTACAATGTAAAGTGGATTTCAACTAGCTCAACGATAATTTGTATTTTTATGGCCTGTCTTGCTAGTTCCTTAATTTTGTGTATACTGTATGGTATATACAGTATAGCCTGAAAACTGCTAATATCATTGATTATAATCGCTTTTGTTTTGCCCTGGTATCTTGTTGCTTGTTATTGTATTGTTGTTACTAGTTACTGTACATGTGTTGTTATTGTTGTTTATTTTATATTGTTGTTTTTCTTGATAAAAGTATTCATCTTCTTGATTGTTCACCGGAATGGGTGTTTTTAAATATTAGAGGTAGTTGTGGTTTACGTAAAATTATTGATAGTTGGGAGTTTAGATATGAGAATATTTGTATACTCATTAAAAGAGTGCAACGCCGTGGGAGAAAAAGTAGATGATATATACTTGGAAATAATTTCAACCAACAGTTCTCGATTTCTATCGGTTATTTTGAGGGAGCTATTATTTGGTATTGTTGCATAATTTGTGTCTTTTGTACTGTTTTGTTAGTTTTACTACATGTTGCCCAGTGAGCATATCATATGTTTCATTGCATCTACACAAGATGTGATGAACGGTTTCACCAGTTGGTCCAATTATTGAAGGTCATGAGAAGAAAACTTTTTCTTTGTGAGAACGACCGGTAATCCATGAAAGCGAACTAGCTTTGCATAGTATGCCAATTTGGAAAGATCCTCAGGTTGCATAAACCGTTTCTGGGTCTAATTCTCAATATCTGGACCTTATCCTCTGGACTCTGGACGCGGCAGAATGATGTTATCAATCAATCTTTGCGCAATGTCCTGTAAGGTTCACAAACTGGCCCAAGCTTGGAAGCACCTTTATTGGGTTCAGAGTTCAGACTGCGGATCTTGTTTTGTGAATGATTTGCACAATTTGCTCATCAGAGCGGTTTTCGCAGTCACGACTTCAAAACGAAAAAGACATTTTATTACTGAGAGACATAACAGTCAAACAACTACAAATATAGACAACGCATAAGCGAAATACTAAGTAAAGTAGTATACTTCAAGTTCGGGTAAGTATCAAATGTACGAAAAACATACAACAAAATATACACAGATATTTACGTGTTCCATCTTAATCGATGAGATGTGGCATCTCACAACGTTTGTCACACGCGGAGTCGGAGATAAGCGAGTTGATGTCGTCTTGGCTTATTTTGAGATCCAACGCCTTGAAGTTCTGGACCACGTGTTGTGGATTGCCGCTACGGGGAAGCACACTAAAGGGATTCAGTTGTGAGGATAATTAAGACTAACCAATAGCGTAAATTTATTTTGTTTATAGTAACACTGACAACTCGAGCGGTGTACCCTGGCGCGTAAATTTGGCGCGAAAGTTGGTTGAACTGTAAGAAAACACGTAAATTGTCCAGACAAAAGGGTGCGCAGCGAATGCGCCAGGTCTCGAAGTACTCAACTCAGTACACTCGGGAGAATCTGGCGAGAGCCTGGCGAACGCTGGGCTAAGTGAGCGGCGAGATGTAGGCGCGCGCCGCGTACCATCAAAGTTTATGCAGATGTCACCTTTTTATGTGAAATATAATTAAGGTGTCTAAAATGTGAAGGAAGGAAACTAAAAACATGACCGACCTGACACCCTGGTTGATGGCCCAAGCAAGCAGAAAAATCGTAACAGAAACATTATATTTCTCAGCGAGTGAGTTCACTTTCGGGTCCTTGAATAGGTCTTCATGTCCGCTTCCCGAACCAAGGGAACTGTAGGCCTAAGATAGATTAAAGGGTATTGTGCGCAGTCTGTAAAACTTTGCAGAACATTTTTCTATATATGGATTCCCCACTCGCTCTAATGTACAGTAATACTGCACTGAGAGTCTGGCGGTTCTTAACTTTTAACCAATGCGCAGTGCCTAACTAAGTCGCTGTCTCAAGAGTAGCGCAGGCACTGGTACTCGTCGGTTCGACTTCAGTTTTCTCTCTGATTATCTGAATCCCTTCAAAATATAAAACGTGATAATATAATAGTAGCGCTCCAATTGGCTTTCTCACTCAAGGTGTCGTACACAAATTACCTGAAAATGGATTCCCTTGTTTTTGCAATACTGGACGAGTTCTCTTTGTTGGAATTGTGGGTGGTATTCACATTGATTAACTGCTGGCAACACCTGGGCATAGAAGAAAATGCATTAGTCAAATGCCACAAAAATATTTCCGAAAAGATAACCCATTGTGCGTGGCAATTAGATGATTTATGAATATGTGGTTGTGGAACGTAAACTAGCAAAATGGGACTCAACCGAAGACCAACTAAATTACCTTTGCATGATTCAGCAGTACTTCCAGATGTCTGATTTCATAATTTGACACGCCGATTGCCTTTAGGTCTCCTTTCTCTGAATACTGAAGGAAATTAAGCCGAAATTATCTACTTTCTACATTATTATTATTATTATTATTATTATTATATTATACCGCATTTGGCAACAGGACCAATGCCGTAGGTTCAGTCTCAACACCATTTCATAGGTATGTAAAACTATATTTGTAGTTACTGATATAAATTGTGCAATCACCATAAAATTGTTCCATTTCCTGCCAACTTTCATGTCGAAGTTTGCTGTTTTCCTTGCTTTCCGGTGGTTTCTCGACTCCCGGCCAGTGAATGAGCAGAAGATCCACGTAATCGGTTTGCAGGTCGGCAAGTGACCTTAAAGAGATTAGGCACGTGTTTTGCAACCATATAATAAAATAACAACGCATTTCCGTGCATGGGTACGGTATGTACAGTATATACATACTAGTATATGATTTTAACATTCTTACTTCTTGATTGCCTTCACTGCGGTGGCCGAACCTTGGTTAGAAGGAGCCAACTTTGTCGTTATGAAGATATCTTCCCTAAATAAGTCGAGTGAAGCACCGTGCATCGCCGCACTGAGACGCATGCCATATCGGGGCGGCGCACCCATCTAGAGATGCGCGAAAAAGTGTTCCTGTTAGTGTACCTGTGATGCATTATTCGAGCGCGGCACGTGCGCCACGAACGCATGCACTAGGAGGGGAGCGCCGCCCGCTGTAGTGTCCGCCCGCCGGCGACGTGCGGTATTTCGCGTTGGAAGTCGAATACAAGAGGGAAATTTTTGCACATGTAGGGTTCGCTATGCACCTTGAATGACTACAAATTCCCTTTAATGCCGATGTTAGTAACACCATACCTCTTGAGATTGTGTTTTGGCAAGAGTTCCTTGAGTGCGCGGCCAATCATTGCCTCATTCTTGTACTCTTCTGCGGTGTCAATGTAGCGGTAACCGGCTCCCAAAGCAGCATCAATAACCTCGAAGATCATCTTTTCGTCTGTGACCTTCAAAGCAGTATTGAATATTGCACGTGGTTTCTCAAAATTGCGATACTGACTTTCTAGTATCTAAATTTAATCTGCAAATACCACGGGAGAATTCAGTTATCCAAAATAGTTACTTTAGAGAAAAAAACATTAGTTTCGTCGTTTTATTCAAGGGTGGTACAAACTTACCTCCCATGTTCCCAGTCCAAGCATAGGCATCTTTTGTCGGACATAGTCGCGGGCTCGAGTATCGTAACTCATTTTCTTGGAATAAATTAGATAAGAAAACGTGATAAACGGTACTGCAAAACAGTCTGGAGGTATGGGGAATTGAACCCCAGACCTCTCGCATGCTAAGCGAGCGCTCTACCACTGAGCTATACCCCCGATGCGAGCAATGAGCAAAAGATACGGTAATTATGATAGGCGAAAATCTGTTAATTGAAGCCATATCAAACAGAGCAGAAGCGCAAGGAATCTAGTCTGGGGGAACTGAACCAAATAAAGAGATAATTCTAACACAGTAAGTTATGTCACAAATGGAGATGTATGAAACTATGCATTTAAAAAAAGACATTTTAAAAAAGAACAGAAAAGAATCAAGCAAGCCACAAATAGAGAATTTCGTTTGCGCCAGATTTCTTTTTCGAAAAGGGCAGAAAAAAACATGTTTACCTGCACTATTTGTTGTTGTTGTCCTTGGGGGAATGCACTTTCCCAAAAACAAAGATCATCTAGAGCAAGTTCGGTTGGCCATCTCGAAACTAGAGAAAACAAAATATTTTTTGACTGATACTTGTATATCCTACTGTACTTATAAATCCGGTGTGAATTTTTGTATACTGTAAATCCTTGTGTGAAAAAAAATTCGCGGGAAGATGATGTATTTGATGAAAAGTGCACCATCGCAACAAAAGGGTCCGCCCATCCGGGACGCTCCCGCCGGCAACGCTAGAGTGTGATGCGCCGCACTCTTTTTTAGCGCGGCGATGACGCGGAGTTTTCCCAACAAACGCGGAGTTTGTTCTTTTGATTTCACCCATGGAGCGTGTGCTTCGAAACAAAATGAGGTTAAAACATTCATAATAAAAAAGGCATACACTACAGCTTATTTTGACGACATGAGTAACTACTGAAGAAAGGGTCAAAATTATATCCCAACGTACAATTTAACCCTCATGTGACTGCAACGTGATTCTCCGCGCCACTGCCGCCCGCAAAAAGAGGGTGCGCCACAGCAGCTCACATCCTCTATGGTTGCATGAATGCCGGATGACGCACCTACTGCGCCATAGGTGCAGGTTCGCATAATGAAATTGAGCACTATTCCGCGTACCTGTGGTGTGCACCTGTACTTACCGTACTAGAATGTGATTCGTTTTTGTGGGTGCACTGTACTGTAGTGACGTACCGTTTCAGAATAGTTATTTGATACACGACAAATTCTCTTTCTTATTCGTCTCGCTTTTTGAGGGTACACATTCCGCATTCCTACGTTTCATGGCTCTCAAAGTTTTACGACATATTGTTCCGATCATGTTTCATACATCTGCTAAATGCTGAGGATATCTGTCCCGATAGTAGGTGTATTTCTGCACACGCAATTGTCAACACATGCTTTATTAACAAGAGAAAATAAAAAACCAAACATACAAGAAAGTATACAGATATTTACAATTGTTCCATTGTACAGTTAGATGAGGGCTTAGACGACGATTTCGGGATTCCAACAAAGTTTGTCACGGGCTGACTCGGAAACGAGGGACTTGACGTCGTCTTTGCTTATTTTCACATCCAACGCCTTGAAGTTCTCGACCACGTGAAAAGGCTTGCTGCTTCGAGGAAGTACACTGAACTATTTATATATAAGCGACTGAAGTATTGGCTCTCATTACAATGCGAAACTCGGCGATTGCGCGGCGAAAAAAAAAGAGGTTTCGCCGTGCACTTCGCCCAGTCTCCGCTAGACGCTCGCCTGGTATGCCAAGAAACAAAACGGGTACGCGGTGCTTTCGCCCAATCTTCGCCCTGTACCCCCTGATGAGAATAAGTCGGTCCCGTAAATGACCTTCCTTTTGACAACTACGAGTTTTAGATGGAAAGTTTATGCTTCATGATTCAATGAGAAACCAGTTTAATGGAATGTTAATGGAAAGCCTCTAACCAACCTGATGCCCTGACTGATGGCTCATGCAAGCAAAACGATCGGAATAGTCACGTCATACTTCTCAGCGAGTGAAATCACTTTCGGGTCCTTGAATAGGGCCTCACGCCCATCAGGCGATCCCAGAGAACTGTAGGCCTGCAAAAAGAGAGTTAAAGGTAATGCATATAAATAGGCAACCTGGGTTGTTTTTACCGAGGGACTCTAACTTAACTACCCTACGACCCGGAGGTTAGCGTATGTTTCCGGTGCTTACTGTATGACGTCTCTGTCTTACTGATCCGTTCAATTCACTAAATAGCAATCGTTACGGGTTTGCTATTGCATCAACAGGAACATTCGTACAAGGTGAGTTAGTCACTCACGAAACTTGGCATGCAAGCCGTGCATTTGGCAACGTGGTGGCGTGTAAGAATGCAAGCGGAATGGAAATGGCATGAAAGCGGAAACTTTACGTCCTTACGGCGTGCAAGCGGCAACGTTACGGCGGGCAACTTGCACGCCAGAACACAACGGCGTGTCACTTTCCTTCCACGCTGCATGCACACCGTAACGTTGCCGTTTGCCAATTTTCATGTTGTGGGCGGCGCAATTATGGCCAACGAAAGCGGTTCGCCCAGAAGTAGAGGCCTACCCAGTCTCAGTCAGTCAGTGTATTTTACCTGGAAATGGATTCCTTTGTTCTTACAAAACTGAACGAGGTCCGTTTGTTGAAAGTGTGGGTGATATTCACACTGGTTGAGAGCCGGCAACACCTGGGAATAGAACAAACTGCATTAGTTGAAGTGAAAACAGGAATGAATGATATTGACTATCACACCAATTATAAAAGCGAACACCCGCTGCGTATGTGGTAGTACTTACTTACGCTGTCGCAGTCAAAGACTCAACTCATAACAATTACCTTTGCATGGTTCAGCAATTCCTGTAGATGTCTGATTTCGTAATTCGACACGCCGATTGATTTCAAGTCTCCATTTTCTGAACACAGGATAGATAGGACAGTAAGTCAAATCGAGCATGAAACCTTCGGAAAAGGTCCTCGACCCCGCAGTTGGAACTTTTAAGATTTAAGGTTATTTATATAGAATGGAAAGGGAGCCTGAGTGAATATCAGTTCACTTAACATATGTGATGGCGTAAGCACGATGACTTTCTTGGTCACTCCTGATTTATCTATATCACACATTTTTATGAAGTTACGTATTTCGAGTTCACTTACCATAAAATTGTTCCATTTCCTGCCAACTTTCTCGTCGAAGTTTACTGTTTTCCTTGCTTTCCGGTGGTTTCTCGACTCCCGGCCAGTGAATGAGCAGAAGATCCACGTAATCGGTTTGCAGGTCGGCAAGTGACCTTAAAATTTACGTTAAGCAACTATATTTCCATGTATTATTTGCAAGCTTGGGTCCTCTTTTGTGCATGTAGAACACATAAATAAGACACAGGAATACAGTTTATAAACTCAAGGAAGCTATGGTAGGTAGGTACGGGTACGGTAACTAGGCATGCATGGGAATGCTAAGGATACACAACTTAAAGCGAATTAGCGGTCGGTCTCAACAAAAAAATACAAAAAGAGGAGGAGTAAACAACCGTGCGTTGACCACCGTTTTCAAACCACCGTTCTACTAGCCGAATTCAAAATATTTTGTCAAAATTTCGTCATTTGGATGCTGCGGTATGCGTGATCATTTGAAAAGGCCATCCCTCGATTTTTCCAGGGCCGTGCTAGTATTAAAATCGGCAAATCGCCTGAAGCGAATTTTCCCATACAAAATCGCAAAATATGGTTGTTTGAGAACATTTTTGTGCAAGATGCCCTTATTTGTTTGTGTTTTTATGTTTATTTTCGTTTATAACTTTTTTCAAACTATTTTTGGTGAAAAAACCCCAAACCGGGTGGTATTTCGCTTTAAGTTATTGAAATCAGATAACATAAGTTATAATAAAATAAAGATAAAACAAGGTTATCTCACTGCTTAATTGCCTTCATTGCAATGGCCGCACCTTGGTTAGCTGGGGCCAACTTCGATGTTATGAAGATATCTTCCCTAAATAGGGGAGAAGATAGAATCAAGCTAGGAACTTACATCATTCAGGAAATTAACAAAATATCATATTTTGTGAGTTTCTACGAACGCCCTCCGCTGATATGTTTAGCGTAGAAACACACCTAGACCTACAATCATATATGACGTATGTTTAGCGATGTACGGTATAGGAATCTCCAACAACACACTTAGTCTCTACCGTACCTCTTGAGATTGTGTTTCGGCAGAAGTTCCTTGAGTGCACGGCCAATCATCGCTTCATTCTTGTACACTTCTGCGGTGTCAATGTAGCGGTAGCCAGCACCCAAAGCAGCATCGATAACCTCGAAGATTGTATTTTCGTTGGTGAGCTGAAAATTATTGAATGATAAACGAAACACTAAAAGTTCACAGTTCTCATTAGGAAATTGAATGTAGCACTTACCTTACCAATCGCCCCAATACGGAGCGAAACTAGGTGAAAGTGTAGATTTTGAAGAATGAGAACAACCCTTCTATAATAAGAAATAAGACCAGTGTAGGAGAGATAAGGTTTACCTGCCATGTTCCGAGTCCAAGCAAAGGCATCTTATCCCGGACATAATCACGAGCGCCAGTGTCGTACTCCATTTCACTGAACGACTGAACAGTAACTATGCACTTCAACTTGAAGTTGCAAAGCAGAGAGGGTAAATCGGAGCCATCAGTATACAATACACACACGATAAAAGATAGAACGACATCGCGAAGCAAAATATTGTGGAGGTATGGGGAATTGAACCCCAGACCTCTCGCATGCTAAGCGAGCGCTCTACCACTGAGCTATACCCCCGAGCCCGACACGAATATGAGGAGCAATACATGATGTGACCATGGATTTCGAGGAAATTTTGTAAAATAGAACTCACTGCAAAATACAGCTACAAAACATTATGGAGGTATGGGGAATTGAACCCCAGACCTCCCGCATGCTAAGCGAGCGCTCTACCACTGAGCTATACCCCCGACATGAGGATGAGGAGCAACACATGTGACAATTAAGATTTCGGGGAAATTTTGCAAAATACAGCTACAAAACATTATGGAGGTATGGGGAATTGAACCCCAGACCTCTCGCATGCTAAGCGAGCGCTCTACCACTGAGCTATACCCCCCACACGAAGCTGAGGAGCAACACATGTGACAATTAAGATTTCGAGGAAATTTTGCAAAATAGAAATCACTGCAAAATACAGCTACAAAACTTTATGGAGGTATGGGGAATTGAACCCCAGACCTCTCGCATGCTAAGCGAGCGCTCTACCACTGAGCTATACCCCCAAGCACGAAAATGAGGAGCAACATATGTGATACATGAGAGGTAGAGGAAATCATCATTGAATTAATTCAATATTTGAAAAAAGATTAGAAAAAGAACACCAATAACACGAAAAACAACAAGTGTTTGATTGCTGTCGATGTGTTTGTTTTGAAAACTTTGTTTACCTACACTATTTGTTGTTACTACGGTCGTTTGGCAAGCGAGTAGTTTTTCGTGTTTGTTCTTTTCATTTGTGAGACAAGCGGTTTTTGCCACAACAACAGTATATGCGATGCTTTATTCATGTAATTAAAACACTAAACGCAATTCATCCAAAGACATTCACACATAAAAATCAAGAAGGATCACATATACATACAACAATTTATTAATTCGATTTGCGTTAGTTTTGACACGAACAAAACTACATATATTGAAGCAAACTTAAACCCCAATGTAGAATTTAACCCCATTGAGTGAATGTTTCGATCGGCTAGACTATTCTAACTCACCCGTAGGTAGCACAGTTTATATTACTGATTGTTTGGCGTATGTATAATTTTAATTTGTTTAATTATCTAGGAATTGGTTTCGCACGCACTAATTACTATCTTCAATGACAGTGTGAAGAAAATCATGAATACAGAATTCAATGTGAAATACAGACATTTCACCAGGTTACAATTTTTTTAATATTGGTAAATTGGAAGAATAATACTAATTGTAAAATAAAAAAAGATATAAATAAAAAACTAATCCAGTCACCGTATGCACGAACAAGGAAGCAGGAGTCACTCGCGCAACAGAATTTGTATAGAGTAAACAGAATATTGCTCAAAACCACAGGAAAATCTCAACAACCGATCACCAATTTGTCTTCACTGAAAATCCATATGGTGACCAGTTGATGACGGTTCGCACTTTTCACGACAGGGTCACCAAGTAGAAAAAACGTGTACCGTCGCCAAATGGGTTCATCGTTTCCTTTGTAATAACCGACTCTTTATCTGGAGCTCCCGTGGCGGGAGAATTGGGAGGCGACCCCCGGCACCGGCTCCGTGCATACGACTACCGTACTACGATACCCCCAAATTGCTACAGTACTACTTCCCAGGCCGGGCTACTACGTCTTCTCCATTTAGAAGTTTTCTCTGTTCGCCAACGAAATTATCCAAAAAGCTGGCCGATCGGGCATAGAGAGGAGGTGCGATCGGATGGTAGCTTAGGAAACCATCTGGAATAGAAAACCATAAGGTACGAAAGGCGGAGATGCATACGAAGATTAATCACATATAGGGTTTTTTAACCTTTTATAATAATAAAATTCAAATTTGTTAGCTTGATTATTTAAAAAAATCCGGTGGTGCGAAGCAAAACACAGGCGCGAACACAGACGCAAATTTCGCGTAAGAAGAAGCCAATTTTGATGCTGAACAAAATAAAAAAGAGTGTGCGGCGGTTTTCGAGAAAAGCTAGAGAAGATGTAGGCGCATTTGATTTTTTTCGCCCCTCGGTATCAGAGTCACGTGCTTTTTCCATAAAAATGAGTACGATTTCCATAAAAATGAACCGCTTACCTTCGCTTCCGGTGTTGAACCTTGTCTGTTTCCTCTGTATTTGTATCATCTCGCTGACAATATCATTCAATTGGCCCGTCATTTCTGGATTCTGATCCAACTCGAGAATTCGCTGTTGTTTCGCTCTGAAAGAATATATTATTATATACCAGACGGCTATCGCCGGCTGAGGCGACATCAAATGCTATCTAAACGATACTTGAAGTGCGCATATTTATATGAAACGTTTGAAGCGTATATTCCAAAGTTTCTGTTAAAAGATCTTATTGTGAATATTTTGTAGATATGCGAACAATTGCCTGCTTATACGAAATGCCTGAAACGTAGAAAAAATTCGTTGTGGACGTAATCACAAATAAATTCACCCGGCCACAAACTCTTCTCCTTTATATAATAAGATTCTGACAATTATTAGGAACACAATTCTCCATACCACGATACCACTGCCATTGCAGCCAACTCTCATGCACCAAATCTTGTAAAAAAATCTTCCGAAAACGTCGCATTTTTACTACTTCTGAAATGCACTCTCTTCAGTGACACACATTGACGCACCTTTCCTCTGCCAATCGTCTAATCTGTGTCACGCTGTCAGAACTGAATTGAAGACCGGTTGGAAATGCCATATACATATTGAGACTGCTGAGACTGACTAGGAGTAGTAGAAGACTTCTGGACAACATGTTGAAGGATTGCTTTTCTGAAATAAAGTAAATCATATCAATATGCATTATTTTTCAACACACAAACAAAAGGCTAACAATAAGACGGCTATGAGCTATGATAGAGTATTTATAGTTTTCAAATAACTCTAGAGATAAAAACTCGGCTAACTAATTGTAAGATGCAGTCATTCCAGATTTGTTTTGCATTTCGAACGCGGTTTACAACCTTTTTATATAAGTGAGATTTTTTGGCTTACAAATAGGGCCAAAGTAGGTGCCTGATTTCAACAGATTGCTGTAAAAGTGAATAAGGACCAGAGGTCTGTGTTCTAAGCATATGCCTTCATAGCTGAAAACCTTTGAGATCATTTCACTATATTTAGATTTGAGCACTCCACTGTGCTCTAACAAATGATACGCTCTACAAACAGCTACACCTTTTTATTACGTAAGTAAAAGTGGTAAAATTAAGTGAGATAGTCAACATAAAAGAGAAGGATGTATGTTCAATGTTAAAGGTTAATGACATATGTCAGGCAATCGCCTAAACGGCTCTACGGTGATTTGTTGTACGTAAACTACAGGGAAAAAAGAAACCACAGAGTCCTACAGAATCTGTCAAATCGACGCCACTTATTCGTTATAAGCTCCATAGAAAAGTACCGTAGGCCGAATTAGAAAACTAACATAACAAGAAGCACTAAATAATTTCTGTAAGAGTACATCAGAATTTAAAAATTGACCTAATTTGCAAGAATATATAAAAAGAACTGCGGCTCTACCTGACATATGCTGTGATATATTCAAGCGGTTTGCAATCATTTTTATATCTTATAAAGGGAAAGGGTAGGCGTTGGCAAAGTTCTAAACCAGTATCAGTTCAACTAAAGTACAATACAAATTCCAAGTTTTTCTAAAAATGCCTAAAATGTCTGGAACTCATTATCGAAGGGTCACTAACGGGGTGTGGCCGCCCATAAATCTTTATAATAACCGTAAATAAGTTGTAAATTTAAAAGTGGGGAAACCTCAATGATAAGCTGTTTATGGAAGTCGGGATATCAATTCGACTATTTCTGATCACTGTTATGCAAGAACAAGGACAATTACATGAAATTCAAGGGAAACTAGAGAAAAAAGAAAAAAGATGTTGGAGAGAACTAGAATTTTTTTTAGAACGCTTATCTGACTCATAACAGAAGCTCAGTCAGTCAAGACAGGAGAAGTTAAAGCGAAATGCCGGCCGGTTTTTGAAACGCTTTGTGGACAACTAACTTCTTTCGTATTTATGCTAAGTTACTCGACTCGAATTTAGCTCGATTTTTTATTCTAATTTATACCCGTTTGCATGCATGATATGATGCGTAAAACTACAAGTGTCCGCGATGCGTTTCAAAAACCTGCCGGTATTTCGCTATAGCGAAAAGCAAACTTGCATACTGCAACTTGAGCATCATACCATAAATTATAACATCAATTACTGGGTGTAAGTATTTTTTAAGTATGTATGTTACTCCAGAAATGTTCGCACATTAATTTACTGAAATTCAAAACAGAATAGGAGGTCTCAAACTCATCCACGAATAATAAATGAACACGATGATGACATGGATATCTTAAAGAGAAATGCCAGCTCCTTTGGAAAATTTGCATATGATAAGCAAATCCTATGTATCCTATGCTAATTTTGCGCGATCGTCCACGGCTATCGCGCAAAATTAGCATAGGATACATAGGATTTGCTTATCCTATGCAAATTTTCCAAAGGAGCTGGCATTTCGCCTTAAGTGTGTTATGTTTACAAATAAAAATATTTCACTCTTATTAGAACGGGCTCCTTTCTTCAATATCTTCAATGTAATTTGGTAAAGAGATGCTCAACAGCTTGTAGAGGTCGAGTTTCAGATGGCAAATTATCAGAATCGATCATCCTTACTAGTTTTAGTACTTTAGGGAGTGCCTTAGAAGTCCTTAAAGTCCTTGAAGTTCATCCATTACGTAGAAAACAACAAATCCCCAAGCAACTACGTGAAAGGTTCCGAAATACAGAAAATAACATTGATAGATATTTTAGTTCATTTATATATAAAGGTTCTACAGCGTATTTTGTACTCTAATCATAAATCCCGCAAAACAGATCAAATAAAACTGTCCCGTGTGAAGCAGCCTACTTCCCATACTTGACCTAAACTCAGCGTCATATTCGTGTTGAGCTATTTTTTTCTAAATTCAGATTGTAATTTGAGCTCTCACAATAAGAGGTGTGATATTTAGACAATTTCATTTGCCATTTAAAAACGTAATAAGAAAGCAAACAAAGAGAATGAAGAGCGTCATATCCTCTGAGCAACTTTGTAAAAGGAGAATTGTGCACAAAAATAAAATAAAGTTGTTTTCAAGTTTTACTGCAGTTCATGAAATGGAGCTAAACCCTACCGTAGTCTAGTCTGGTGAAACACTGGAACACCTAACACCTTTGAGTAGGAAACATACTTTTTTTGCCACAGGTCAATTTCCTGAAACATAAAATCAGAAAGTTAAGGCAGGAAAAAATGTGAAAATGACATATCGAAAAGGAAAAATTCACAGATGATTCTCGGTTTAGGCGACCACAGCCTGGGGCAAAGAATGGACAAAATATAGACTTTGCCAAATCTTCGCCAGGTTTTACTCGGCAGACTTTGGCGACAGCATGGCGAACGCTGAACGAGGAGTAGGCTGGTAGACGCTCCTTTTTGCCGCGCATAAAAGTTTCAGGCTGTACACGAAGTGATGCAACAGTGATGCAATATATAGACAGCGCGCAGCCGCGCGCTATACACACAGAGAGCCGAATGGAAATAGTTAGCCATTACAATTAACAAAGAAGTCACATAAATTGCAGATTATCTTGGAAGACAGTTTCAGAACCCAACTGCCGCACCGCTTTTTGGTGCCTTCATTACCGTATTCTAATTGATAGCGTAGGACCAAATAGAGCATATTGCGACTTGCGCGCGGATGTCTCGTAACCATACTGATGGAGAGCCCTGGGCCAGGTAAGAAGTCAGGTCCGTGGGAAAGCTGTGTATGCTAATATCCAGCGTCTCATATAATATAGTCTTCAACCAGATTTCTACGTCAAATGTTTGTTTTGTCTATTTCTGGTCATCAAAAGAGGAGATTGGGTTTCAGAATCTTCCTGTTCATCCGCTCATTCATATGCAAAAATATTTGGAGATTTGAATTTTCTGAACTGGCACGGTTGCAAAGATTTCTATGCACTTTGATGTTTACAAATGAACAATGGTCCCCGCAGACGCGTACATTTATACAAGGCATATACGTCACGTAAAGTTTCAATTAGGGGTGAAACCTGTACTGTACAAAGCGGAGTAACAACAGTCGATTTTGAAACGTATGTTGGTATCTTGAACGCTGGATTCCCATTTAGTGCAAAAGTGATTTTTTATTCTAATTATTTTCATCTGCATACAACATATAGGAATGCAGTTGTCCATCATAAGTTTCAAAATGTTCGCGAGAAAGTTCATTATGCGCAGTTTTCAGCATAAATATGTCTGGTGAGCCCGACCCTTTAAATAAACGTAAGCTTGACTTGAAAGATATTCTACTTTATATGCACTGAGATACAGAAAGCTTCACGGAACTAAGAATTCAAAATGTGGAAATAGAACAAGGTCGAAGTGGTTCCTATAATCCCAAGAATATGGTTATCGCCTTTGTGTGTCCCCGTTAATAAGCTTAAGGTTGGCAAACAAAGCTTATGGAATGCCTATCTAGGTCCGTTTCATTCCGTGCTTCGTAGAGGAAACCAAAAACACAGTTTTTTTTATTCTTGTAAACAATTTCAAGCGGTATGACACGTGGTTTTGGAACACACGGTGGACATTTTGTGCCATGCAGTGAAGTTCCGGAACATAGCCAAGTTTATGTTTATTGAAACTTAATTTACATTTTTTATTCAGGATTCAGGCACAGAAAATCTTGGATATCTGCGAATATGGAACTTCATATTTTCACTGCACTAACAGATCAAATCAACAGGTTCTTGCAACCTTACAACATTATACTATGCGGCGACCGTTTACAACGTGAAGCTTTGAAAAAGGCCATACGTAGATAAATCTCGAACACATCACCGACATACAAAACATAAAACACGTCCGAACAAACATTTGGTCTAGGACCAAATTCAGGGTGAAAACTGGAAAAAAGGGCTCTCGGATCAAACCCAAACTATGTAAGCGCTATCGCGCTAACAAAGGAAAGAAAAAACATTTATTCAACAACCACACTACTAAAAAAAAAGTAAATTACAATTTCTAAAATCAGACATTCCCTCAAAAGAAGTAAACGACATGAGACATTCACTCTTGGAGAACTTGCTTACATTTTTAAAAAATTTTTTGTTTATGTGAACAATGGATATTGGTGCAGTAAAAAAATCTCTCACTAAAACACAGTTTTACCATTAAATTGTATATTTATTGTCATTTTCTTCATAAATGTGAAATATCTGTGGTCGAATCTCAAAAGTAAGTTGTACTTCACAGTTTTGTTTTCAAAGGCGAACAATAGAAAATTGATAAAGGAAGACAACGAGAAGGTACAAAAAGGTTTCCAAAAATTTTCAAATCCGTGAATATCTGCTAGATCATGATGTCTACTGAGCAGTGCATGGGACGGTGAGCATCTGAGGAGCAGCGACTCCCTTGAAGGCGTCCTGAGGAGTGGCCAGCATCAGCAGGGGCATCTCCGAACTCCATCATGACCTCGTCCTCCTTGGGTGTCTCTCTCACTCGCTCTCCTTTTTTACCTTTCTATCCTTCCCGTACGCTTTCCTGGGCTATATTCTCTCTTTAGCTCAACGTGTTGCTCCTCATATATCCCTCTCACTCTCCCTGTCTCTGAACATTGGAGCACGACCCTTGACCAAGTATGTGTACCCAAGTTTCACACTACAAGTAGAATTAATGATAAACTGGGCCACAATTCCTCTCACAGAGTGGCTGCCACGACCAATTATGGATCCCCTTTCATCACCGGTCTTCTTCTTATGGTCCTCATTGTAGACCTGGGCGCCTTTCGAATCACAGTTGCTTATCCGGTAGCTGAAAAACGTAGAATTCATGTTCTTGTCTTAAAAATGCAACAAACCGTCCGAAACATTCACGAAGTTTATAGAAAATCTAATATTGATCAAGGCATGAAATATATGCTCAAACGGAGGTGATCTGTTTAGTAACGAAGCTTTTATACATAGGAAAATGAATTGCGTGTAATACAGTATCCTTGTTCACTCAAAGAAGTTCAAAATGGATATGAACATAGACGAACTCCTAACAATAAGCATAAACTCATAAACAAAAACAAATAAAACAGAGGCAAGTAACGAAGACATAAAAGTATATCAAGGAACAATAGCCGCGGTTAGTTTCAGCTACGTGTAGGCCAACACTGTCTCCTCGAATTAGAATGTGAAGCGAAAATAAATTCGAATTTGCATGTCTCCGTCTTTATTTTAATTTATTTTGAGGGCATGGTGGTGAAGAAAATGCAAAACACATCAAAGCAGCAATTACAAATGTACGTATCACAAGGTCTACATAAAGACCAATTATGAGAGAAACTGATGGTACAGAGTTTGAAGACGTGTTACATCGGATTGATAAGAAAACAGTGTGTTAGCTTCATAATTAGCGATTTCTATAGTTTTGATAAAGTGGTCAATACATATATTATTAAATATTTATTGCACATCCGTAAATCTATCACATATACAGTATCTATTTCATATCTAACACGTTCAATATCTAAAATAACTGTGTCATCCTACACATAAATAATAGACAATGTGGAAGGTGTTTTGTTATGTATTATTGTTTTCTATATTTTTCCTTTATCTTGGTTTAATTAATTATTATACTTCCCAGTTTCTAACTAAAATTAAGATTTCGCCCCCAATCCACAAGGTAAAAACAACTCTGAGATGTACTCTCCCAGGACTGTCACCCTTCAAAGGGTATACCGCGCAGTTGGGAAAGTTTTACGACCCAGGTGTTGGGTAACTTTGAGCCGACTACCAAAAAAGGGTAACTCGAGTTCACTGCATCTAAACCCCACTTTATGGGGTGCCATGGTACACCTGAACTTTGGAAATGGTGCACTGGGTAGCAGTAAAAGGGTATCGAAGGGCTTTGTGAGAAACCGCCATGGAGGAATGTTGCAATACTGACAATGAAACATCCCTAAATATTGGTTGAGTACGATTTGAAAAGGATATGGCAATTGTGCGATTTTTGACGATTAAATATTTCAACTTTAAAAACACAAATGTTCCGTACTCATCATCATGGTTTAAAGCGAAATACCGGCCGGTCTTTGAAACACATCCAGTACCCCAGCATTCTCATGCGGCCTATGCAAATGAACATAGAATAAAAAATCGAGCTAAGTCCAGTAAATTGGAATGAATATGTAAGAAATCAGTTGTCCACGAAGCGTTTCAAAAACCGGCCCGTATTTCGGTTACAACATTTCATTCCATTTGAAGAAACCGAACAAAGATTCATCATTTTAAAATAGATATTTTTATGAGATTTCTGATGTTCAAGTTCAAAACATATGACGTGCTCCAAACAACAAAGTAGAATTTCCGAAGACAACTTCTTCGAAGTATTCCGAAACTTTCTCAAATTGTTACTAAATTTTCCATGGACGTTGATGCTTTTTCCTGCAATCATCACGACTATAAAATAAAAAAATGCGGATAAAAATTTGTTTGTCCGCTCTTCATTGCGTTCATTTTCTGATTACCTGGCCTGGTGGTGCTTTCAAATTTGTCACGGGCCAAACTCGAACTCATTTTGCTTACACAGTCTTTCCCTCACTTTAATTTATACTTATGAATATAAGCCGGGGCCCCTTCCACGCAGTGGCCACTGGCCACTGGGCCTCAGTAGGCGTCTGCGTATTCCAAAAGTGCCAATTAAAATTGCTTCGAAACCCGCAATTTTCACGGTTCTCTTTCTTTTCTGGTGAAATAATCCCCTATTCTCAAATTCAATACTTCTTCATTTTATTTGAAGGCAATTTATGAGACGACTCAGGAAAGTTGCCATATTTTAGCCTTTTTTGAGAAGCAAAAATGATCCCAGTGGAAGTTATAATTAAGAGGAGGCTTCTAAGGAAAGCAACCTTCTGGTGCGCACGTCGGAGAAACGTAAACTTCGGTCTACTTCCGGACTACATAGTAGAAACAAGAAATCAAAAAAGCTTCAAAGATCTACCAGAATGAGAAGTCCCACTGAAATTAAAGCTAAACATAGGGAACACATGTTAAATGTGAACAATGTTAAACCGAAATACTGGCCGGTTTTGAAACGCATCGTGGACAACTGGATTCTTACGTATTCATGCTAATTTGCTCGATTTTTTATTCTAATTTATGTTCATTTGCATACGCTGCATAACGGTGCTGGCATAGTCTATGCTATGTGTTTCAAAAACCGGCCGGTATTTCGCTTTAAGTCTGTTTGGAAGACGGGTTGCTCATTCACAGGGGCAGGTATTCTGTATTCTACACTGAAAGTGGTATTGTACTGAAATGTTTGTAACGTCATATATATGAGGCTGGCTATATTTAAGTCAAAGATACATAGTTTGACCTACTGTTTACAATATTCACCCCCACCTTCACTCAACAAATACCCATACAATTAGTTTAGTTTATGTTTTCGTTCCAGAGTGTGTGCTTGTGTGCATGTCATGGCGTGTAAACTCACAGCGGGTGGTCCCGAACCCGCGTCGTTCGTGTGGCAAACGCGCCCTCAGGCAATAGGCCACGGAGATAATTGGTCTCGCAGGTGCGCGGCATCTTCTAGAGGTTATCAACTTGGTTTAGGCGCTGAGGCTGGGTTCGCGCTGGTTTGGCTGGCTTCTGGCACACTTCGCACTTCATTTGCACTGTTGGAGGCACCCATTACCGCGCGTGTAGTCATTATCTCTCGGAGGTGTAAGAACATAAGAAGTACGAGCAAATGCACAACTTTGATCAATATTTATTCTTTATTTAAGTGAAACTCGTTTTGGAGTCCAACGTCTCCGACGTGCTCTAGCTTCCGAAGGTTGGCGACACTGAAATGAAAAATTACGATTTCCAAAAGTGTTCTTTTAAATATAATATTAACTTCTCGTAACAAATCCCCATAAAACTTTCTGCTTGTTCATTGGCTGACCTTAGAATAACAAAACAAAGGGAGGATAATTATTGCGGGCCGGCACGCGATATTGAGACAGCTCCCAGGCGGACAGAGGGGCGGAAACCAGGGCGGAAACCGGAACGGGAAGGATATGGAGCGGGCAATGGGGCGGGCAAGAGAGCGATATCAATCACCAGGGGGCGGGATTTGTAAACTGCGAGTATAATCCTGGATATTCATTTTGGTCAGGAAGTAGATGTCGAGGTGGTCAACAAAGCATATTGTATGCTAAGTTATATTACAGGTTGAACGTTGAACTATTGACTGTACTTGTAGAAAACACAAGAAAAAAAAGATCAAAGGAGAAAGAGAAACTTTGATCATTTAAGGAACAAAAGTAAATTCGGAATACTCCTTTGTTGCATTTGCTGAAGAAATGTGTATGTTACTTTACCTGGATGTCACTTCCTTATAGAACCTACTATACAAATTCACCTATCTAATTCTCGCACCCTTTCAAAGAGTTTGAGATAATTTATTCTCGCCCTCTTTCCCTCAGTTGTGCCAATTTGCAATGAATAAATCAGTGAGCGGCTCGCGCGCGGGATACTGATTTCACGTTTGACGCGCGGTGTGCCAAACGAGTTCCCATCAGGGTTTCACCCCCACACTTCAACAGGGCAATTGACCGGCGCCCGAGAGTAATTAAAATGCGGACGAACGGGGCTTGACATATGGTTATGACCGGGATAGAATCATATTTACACACAGAGTGATAGTTTTATGATCATTGCATGGGTAGTTTTGAATTTTTGAACAATGGGATATTCAAAAGTTTATTGACTAAAATAAACTCACAGTATTTTTCTTCTGATTGTGAGAAGTACATGAGCGTACTCAACCTATTAGGTTTTAGACAGGAACTAAATGAAGAGTAGCTAGTCCGTAAGCTTTTCCAATGTTCTCATAACGATATTTTATGATTACTGAATTTTGGCATATTCTGAGCGAACTACACTAAATTCAATGATGCTAAATTACGCACTACACAATGGTCCATACCATACGCGCACAGTACTGGACTCAACTACAATATTGTAGTTCGTAGTCTAGCTTTTAGCTCTGCTGTTATCCATAGCACACCGGAGACATTCACGCAACAATTCTAACCCAAAGGAGTTTCGACAAATCCTAAACTTCCTTTTTTGTTAATCCCTGGTGATCTTTATGATTTCTTTCCTTTGCTTTCTTTCTTTCCTTTTCACTGTTTCAGTCTCATATTGCGTCTATCTCTCTCTCCTTTCTCTTTCTCTTTCTCTCTGTCTCTCTCTCTCTCTCTCTCTCTCTCTCTCTCTCTCTCTCCTGTCTCTCGCCTTTCTATATGGTGTTGCACAATGGCCGAATTGGCGGCCGTGAGATAATTACAGTAGGCCAGCGAGTAGGAAAAAGTGTCCTATGAGGCAGCTGACCAAGAGATTGTGCAAATGGAGAGATTCGAGAGAGAAAGAGATGTCATAGACTGAAGTATAAGAGAGAGGACAGAGAAGTCGAATAATATGGTTCAAGTCTATGAAATAGGAGGAAAACGGGATCAGGTGGGGGAGGAGGTGCCGGTTCTGGAGGACGACGAGGTCGCCGACGCCGACGACCTTCACCCCAAACAAATGAGGAAAGGTTCGAATTTGAATTCCCATTCGAACGAGAATCAAACAATCGTGAAAAGGTAAATTATGGATTCAAGCAAACTGACACAATTCCTTGAGGTCGAAGGACTTGTGTTTGTTCGTTACCTTTCCACACATGCATGGATTTTTTATGATTGTTATTGTTGTTGAAAAGGTGGCTACAGGCTACAGCTCCTTTTCTTTCTTTCAACTTATTACATGAGCTCTTTACTTTACTTAGGAGAGTTCAAGGAATATTTTGTTGGCCTTGCTTGACAATACATAAATCACAGCCTGATTTAGAGAAGGGGGAGAGAGAGAGAGAGGGAAAGACAGAGAGAGAGAGAGAGAGAGAGAGAGAGAGAGAGAGAGAGAGAGAGAGAGAGAGAAGAGAGGGAGGGAGAGGGAAAGAGAGTTAAGAAATTGAAGGAAATATGAGGCGAAAAGAACGAGTGACTGGTTATCTTTTCTGTAAACTGAGAAGAGCGAACAGAGTTCTATTCTATTCGTAATACATACAGTACACTCATATTGATCTTCCAAGGTCGTTGGATTTGGGAATGGTCATCACTTCATTCATGAACATCATCAAGTTACGGTTCACTGACAAAACAAACGGAACAGAGAAAGAGAGAGAGAGAGAGAGAGAGAGAGAGAGAGAGAGAGAGAGAGAGAGGGAGAGAGAGGGAGATAGAAGGAGAGAGAGAGAGGGCTAAAGACATCAAGAGAGAAAAATTGGGCTCCAAAGAAATATCTAATTTTAATATTTTTTTGGTTCTCTATAAGCAATATAATATCCCCCTTATCATCGTGCGTATGGGAGAAAAATCGTTCATTTAATTATATCACGAACAGTAATGCAAACATTACTAGGGTGGGGGCAACCTTTATAAAACAGATCCCCAATTCTATTTCTCAGTTTGCTACCGTAGTCCGTAGTCTCTTCCATGTTTGAACCAGTTTCTCAGTGTGTAGTGTGTACTGTCCGTATTTCTTCTTCTTATGGAAACTGAGCGCCCTTCAATGCGGCGCCCGTCCGCCCCTGAGAAACGGTAGAAAGAAAAAGAAACGATTGGAAAATGTCTTGAAAAGAAAATGAAAGAAAAGGTCTTTGTGACCATTTCGGAACACAGTTTGCGGAATTTGAGAAGTTAAGTAAGAATTGTATTTTAAAGAAAAGTTTACTGCTGGGAAACGACTATATTCACGAGGGCTGAACAATGTGTATTGATCTACACTTGAATAAAGGACACGCTCTTGTGGCGTAAAA